>JANIJG010016889.1:23956-36475 GCA_024611175.1 Megaceryle torquata
AGCATTCTTTGAGCACCAGTGAAACACATGGTGCTTTGTAACATGCCACTCAACAACCATCCTTAGTGACAGTATCTGCGGGTTCTGGTAGGAGCTGTGCACTTCTGTATTACATTGGAAATAAAAAAGCATCTCTAAAGAAAGCGTCTCAGTGTTTGATACAACTTGAAATTGTGCTGAACTCTGAAAATTTAATGGGCTGCTCTCTTGCAGTCAGTCCTACTTGCTTTAACTTTTTAAAATGTTCTTTAATTTTTTTCCTGCAGAACCAGCAATTTTTTTGTTTGTTTTCATGCCACAGAGCAGGCTGGTGCCATCCATGCATCATCCTGAGATGCAGTTGGATATTTGAAGTAAAAAGGGCCCGTGGGGTTCTTAATGGCCAGTGGAGAGGAACAGGGAAAGGATCATGTCTCCTGCAGCCCAGAGTTACCCATTCGAGTTTGAGGCCGTTACAGAGGTAATAGACTTTATTCAAGTTTCAAATAATTTTCTGTAAATAATAGAAAAATAGAATTTTCTGTTTACAGGTTGATTTGATGCCAACAGTGGCACAAAAAATAGATACTTTACTTGGAGAGATAAAAGAGTGCATAAAAATGTTAATATTCAGGCTCAGACAGGCTTTAACCCCCCCTTTGCACCATTACAGCAGCACACTAAAGGCCAGTTTTCCCTTCTACGGAAGCAAACTCAAATACTATTTCATTTTTTTAATGCTTTGTGCAAGGTGGTATTATGTCCCATTTCCAGCTGAGATGTTCAGGATCTTGGATTGCCCAAGGTTTAACCAAATAGGCTTTTTTATGTTGCTGTGAGAATGCAGTGCTCACCACCCTCCTCTCAGCCTGCTGCTGCGAATAAGGACTGGGTAAGAAAAGGCTCTGGCCAGGCAGTCAGCACTGAGGAGTCGGGTGCAGGAAAGCCCCAGCCCTGTGTGTCAGCCTGGAACCCAGCACTGGGGCCAGGAGGAACACTCTGCTTCTGTTGTGTGCTGCACCTGCTTCAATAGTTTAAAACTTTCCTCTGCTAGAAGCTTACCAGGGAAGGACGGGCAGTTAACAGACTATGCTGTCCTTAAGACAGCCTCCTCAAGCCTAGCTTTATGCTATGGGCAATTTATTTTGCATCCTAAAAAAATACCACCCATGGCTCAGGAGAATAGGGACTGTGCCTATGGCTCATGTTCCTCACTCGTTTCCCTCAAGTACTGGGGGAATCAGCCCCTTTCCTTCCCTGCTGCAGCCATGGAATCCCTTACCCACCACTGCCTGTGGAGCTGGCCCAGGGGCTTGTGCCCAGTATCCTCTCACAGCAGCTAATTACACAGCGCTGTCTGCTTGGGTTAGAGCTGTAGAGGGAGGCAGGGAAGGCAGCTGTATTCCCAAGAGGGCTGCGCCAGAAGCAAGGGAGCTCCAAGATTGAGGGATCTTGCTGCTGCTCGTGGGTTAGTTGGCAGTTTTAATTGTACACTGCAGGTCTGTTACAGTCAGTGCTGAGCAGCAGCACAAGGTGCAGAGTAGAACATCTCTCCTCATCCAGGACTCTGGAGGAGGGCCTGACTTTGGTCGTGAGTATCTTCTGTCTCGCAGGCAGCAGAGGTGGAGGTGTGGCTGGCTTCCCCGTTCATCTCCCGCAGCGGGTGGTAGAGATAGTCACTGCTCTCATGGTGCCTCTCGGACCGGGCCCTCAGAAGAAGGCCTATGTTACCTATGGTGCTCATCACCAGAAGCAGAGCCAAGACAGAGGTCATGGACATCCAGGTTTCTCTGGCAGACAGAAGAAAAATACACAAGTAACAGCTCTTCACCTTCTTTCACAGTTCCCTGTGTGCAAATCAAGTCACAGACTGGTTTGGGTGGGAAGGGATTTTTAAAGGTCTAGTGCTAACCCCCTGCAGTGAGCAGGGACATCTGCAACCAGAGCAGGTTGCTGAGACAGATCCCTGGCCAACCTCACCTGGAATGGTTCCAGGAATGAGGCAACAACCACCTCTCTAGGCACCCTGGGCCAGGGTCTCACCACCCTCAGTGTAACACATTGCTTCCTTCTCTCCAGCCTAAATCTACTCTCTGTTAGTTCAAAACCATCACCCCTTGTCCTGTCACAACAGGCCCTGATCAAAACTCTGTCCCCATCTTTCTGACAGGTCCCTTTCACATACTGAAAGGCCCCAAGAAGGTCTCCCCAGAGCCTTCTCTTCTCCAGGATGAAGAACCCCAACTCTCTCAGCCTGGCCCTCCCAGCAGAGGGTTCCACCCTCAGATCATTGCTGGGGCCTCCTCTGGCCCTGCTCCAACAGGTCCCTGTCTCTCCTGTGCTGAGATGAAATGATTTCTCAAGGTTTGTACTCCCTTCTGTCATAACAAGCTTGTGGTTCTGCTCTTGGGGAGGGGAGACCATGCTCTGTGAAACCCTCTGAAAGGTTGCTCTGGCAGCCAGAGCAAATGGATGCTTTGAGCTTTCCTCCCAGCTCACAAGGGCCCCAGCTGTGGCTGCAGAGCATCACCAACATGACAGAAGTCATACACTGGTGTCAGACCTGTCAGGGTATGGCTGTTGCACACACAGTGCAGCGGTGGGAGAAGAAGGGTGGCTCTGTTAACTGAACTGCAGAACACCAGGCTCAGGGTATGAACTGTCACTGATAGGGCTTCAGCTCAGCACTTGTCTCACAATGAAGTTTTTAGCACCTTCCCTGTTCTCCCCCTTCCCCTCTGACTGCTGGAGGCGATACAATGAAGTTGGAACACAGATGAAACAGCAGAGCTCTCAGCATCACTGCCCTGGCAGCCAGGAGTTGTGAACAGCTCCAGCTCACTGTGAGCAGCTCATGGCACGGACTCCGTGTGTACAGATTCACTCAGATGGTGTTACACAGATACAGTGACTATCACACACTTACTCTGACAGAGAGAATTTTTCTTTGCTCCTTCCCTTATTTTGGAAAGCCAAACACTGTGCATCTGGAAAACAAAGCATGGAATGAAGAAAGTCAGGACTGGGGGGGAATTTTCTTAGCAAAATTCTCCTAAAAAAGAGCCAGCTGAGGTAAGATAACAGCCAGCTACAGCTAGGAACTCAGCAAACACAACATAATGCACTAAAGCTGCTCATCCAGGTTTGGTTTTGTTTTTTAAATATGACTGCTGTAACCAGAAGTACCTCTGCTTAACTGGTCCTGTATTGCCAACCCGTAGGTGATGTTGCAGCTGCCAGTCTTGCGGTCACAGGGACATGTGTGTTCACAGGCACATTGTTTCTGGCAGTTTGGCCCGTACCAGCCCATGGGACACTCTAGGGAATAGAGGATGAAGAGGTCGGTCACTGTCTAAGCAGTCAGGAGCCCAGGTTTCCTGCAGCCTCACAAAGCTCTGCTACCTGCCCACCCTGCGAGCGCCAAACTGTGAGTTAACTGCTCTTGTTCTCTTTGTCACAGTGAAGTTTTTGCCCAACAGGGATGGGGCTGGCTGAGCATTCCTAGGCTGGGAATGAAGTATCACGACTGTGACCATGCACACAAGATGTTTACATTCATGCTGTAATTCACTTGCCCTGTTACTAGAGCCAGGTGGTCTGATATATGGGGCCTCTAGCAGTTGAGAAGCTGGGGTGGTTACACAACCAAGAACACCACTGGCTTGCTCAGCACTAGCAGATGAGTTCAAAGGTTGAAAGCCAGAAAGACTCTTTGGAGCGTTTCATGCTCACTGACTGGGATCACCCCGATCCTGGGCTGCAGGAGGGCCTGGTGCAGCACCCTCCAGCAACAAGAGTTCAATTATTTGTGTTCTACACTCAGGAGCTTTGGGAAAGGAACGCAGCTCTTTGGGGCAGAGACTAACCAGGCAGCCATGTTTTTCTAATGATGAAGCAAACTCCTCTTTCCTCCTAGCAACCTCCTTTGCTTTTTAGCCAGTTTGGGTAGGATGGGCAAGCCATGAATGCTGGGAGCTACAGGTTACACTCCAGCAGGGAAGTTGAGGCCTGAGCCTGCCTGGCAGCCCTCATGATCGCTTTGCCTGCAAGAGGTGGCTCAGATGTGACACAAAATCCTCTCCCCGGCCCAGGCCATTATTCAGAGCAGCCCTTACCTAGCTCACAGCTGGTGCCATAGTATCCAGCCGGGCAGGAGCAGGCTCCATGCACAGGGTCACACAAGCCACCGTTCTGGCACTGGCATTTCTGGGTGCAAGCGTCCCCATAGAAACCATTGGCACAAGCTACAGGAGACAAACACAGACCTCATCAGAGCCCTTGCCGCAAAGGCAAGGGACCCACCCCACACTTACACCCATGGAGCAGTCATGGGCACAGGCTGTTGATGGCTGCTTAGAGAAGAGAAGCTAAGTCAGTGCCCTGAACAAGGAGCAAGGGCTTCAAGTGCTTCGCTCCAAGTCAATCTTAAAATGCTCAGGCTACAATTAAATTTGCACTGGCAAAAAGAAAAGCGCAGTGTGTAGCTCTTCCCTCCACCAGTCGCCCACCAGTGAAGGCAGCCAGTGGCCTGGAAGAGGTTCACTCTGTCCTCTGGCTGGCTATGAAGGGGTAGGGTGAGCTGGGAGTCAGTGTTACCTTTGCTGCAGTTGCTGCCAATCCAGCCAGTGTCACACAGGCATCCAGCTGTGCAAACACAAACAGGTGTTAACAACAAGGGAGAAAGAACCAGCAGGAATTCAAAATAAGGAGCCTCTGCTGCTTGGGGTGCCCTCTTAACTCTCCCTGCCAGAGAACCTGCAAAAGAGGAATGCTGAACTCACAGGCTAGGCTCAGCCACACACCCACTGCAGCCACCAAACACGACAGAACAGTGGGTCAACTGTGAGTAACACCTGAAGCCCCCTGACGTCTGTCCAGTCACTTCACTGGGCCAAACAACGACTGTGAGTTGAGTAAGGGAGGTAGCACAGAAACAGGCAAAGAGGACTGAGCAGGCGCAGAAAGCAGAAGCTGGAGGTGGGTGTTACGGCAGGCCCTAGATTCAAAATGAGTTTACATAAAAGGAGCTTGGCTGCTGGCGCCAGTACATGGGAATCACACTCCTTCAAAACAGAGTGGGAAAGGGTTCTGTGGAGTAGCCAAGGCTGCACATGGTGATGCAATGAGACCCCAGTGCGGTGCCTTACAGGCAGGTAAGAGATAGTCTGTCTGGAGGAAAAGGCTCTGGGGGTGTTGGTCAACAGCCAGCTGAAGATGAGCCAGCATGTGCCCAGGTAGCCAAGAAGGCCACCAGCATCCTGGCTTGGATCATCACTAGTGTGGCCGGCAGGACTAGGGCAGGGATCGTACCCTTGGACTCAGCACTGGGGAAGCCGCATCTCGAATCCTGGGTTCAGTTTTGGGTCCCTCACTCTCAGGACAGTGAGGGGCTGGAACATGTTCAGAGAAGGGCAACGGAACTGGGGAAGGGTCTAGAGCACAAGTCTGGTGAGGAGCGGCTGAACAGCCTGGGGTTGTTGAGCTTGGAGGAAAGGAGGCTCAGGGGAGACCTCGCTCTTGACAGCTCCCTGACAGGATAGAGCCAGGTGGGGTTGGTCTCTTCTCCCAGGGAACAAGCAACAGGATAAAAAGAAACAGCCTCAAGTTGTATTAGAGGAGGTTTAGATTGGACCTGAGGAACAGTATCTTCCCCTTGAGGGTTGTCAAGGGCTGGCCCAAGGCAGTGGTGGAGTCCCCATCCCTGGAGGGGTTCCAGAGCTGAAGGACATGGTTTAGAGGTGACCTGGCAGTGCTGGGTTAACAGTTGGACTCGATGATCTTGCAGGTCTCTTCCAACCAAAATGATTCTATGATTCCCCAGTATAGACCACTGAAGACTGTGCTTCCCCTAAAGCCACCCATGGGCACCCACTGGCATCTCTGTGTCAAAGCCTTTGTGCTTTGACAGGGACTCACAGTCAGTGCAGAGGCCGTGCAGGCTGCAGTTGGAAGGTCCACAGTCCAAGATGTCACAGGCTGGACCTCTCCAGAAGTCCCTTGTGCAGTGGCACTCCCCTCCCACGCAGTCCCCATGGCCGCTGCAGTCTGCAGGCTCACAGGCCGGCTCATGGATACACAGGATGGTTGAGATGCTCCGCGGGCAACGCCACATGCTGTCAAAGGAGCTGGGGACAGAAGACAGGTCCTATAAGGCACGGTAGCACGGTGCTGCTCCCAGCCCTGTGTGAAACCACTCAATATCATCCACAAACTTTCATCCTGATTTACACTGGCAAACAAGAACATTAATAATGGGAAAATATTAACATAAAACTAGATTTCAGCCCACATTCTTATGAAGTGTTAACTCCTATTGGATAAGAGTGATTTCAAATGGGGAATAACAGAAAGCAAGATGCAAAGCCTCCCTTTAAGCAGTCCCAGCTTCCCTAACTTTGGCCCTTCCTGCAGCATTATCTGCTCTAAGTTACGAGTTAGAGCAATGCCTGCCTTTCAACTGTCAGACTGCAAACTGAATTTTAGATCCCTTCATGTTTACAGTCAGAAATGACTAAAAAGCTAAATTTAAAGTAAAATATTCTTCAGGATCCCTCACATGAGGTAGGACAGGGTCTCCAAGTCAGCGTTTCTCTTCCATGACAAAAAGCTTTGACACATCTCTGCTAATTCCTGTGAATGTGCAGCTCCGAATCTCCCAGTTTAAGTGCTGTCTCCTTATCCGATTTCCACATCAGGCCACTCAGTCCCATCCATCAGCTTTACTGCACATCTGAAAGCAGCTAAACTTTAATCCCGGATGACTAAGTGGCAAAAATAGGTAGTCACTAAATGGCTTTAAATTTTAGAGTCTCTCTCTCAAAAGCTTGATTTTCCATGTGATCAACCAGCACTGCAGACTCAGTCCCTTGCAGAGCAGAAGGGCAGGACCAAGCTCTGCACACTGGTGAGTTGGGCAGCCCTGGGCACATGCCACCAGCACCTACCAGTGCTCAGATGGGTAGCTTGCAAGGGTCCCATTTAAGACCAGCGTTGCAGATCCTCCACCATCCAGGTTGATAGCATTGATGATTCCCTGCTGCTTCAGGAAGTCAGCCATTTCCCAAAGGTTGACCCTGCAAAAGCAAACAGTTGCTCCTTCATGCTGTTTAACTTTGATGAAACCTTGTGCTGGAAAGCTTGGTGCTTCTCTTCAGTGGAGGGGGAGGCTCTCTCACCCCAGGTATGCTGGCTTGCTGCCTGCAGGCTGCCTTAGCCTCTGCTGGCTCTGCCAGAAAGACACCAAACAGTGATGTCTTCAGTCCCCCTCCTGAGCTCTGCAAGTCTCTGTCTTCAAATTTATCACTGGCAGTGACAGAGTCCCTCCAGTTTCAGTGACAGAATTTAAAGACCAATCTCACCCTTGCCCCAAGACCTCACCGCAACCCTTCCCTTACCCTCTGGATTCTGTCTGTCCATCCATATGAACCAAGACCAGCTGCCCCTGGCTGTCGTGTCCAACTGCAGTCCTGGCCGAGATCACATTGATGAACCTCTCAAAGGTTCCTGTGCAGGAAAGGGGACAATTAACATACCAGCCGGGTGACAGAACTGGCTGTTTAGCCACAGCTGTCTGCAAACCAGCTCCCAGCAGGGAGCTCATTTAAACTGAAACATGAGAATGGAGCCCATGTTCCTCTTGTTCATCCAGGCCCATCTAGAAGTAACATTTCCAGAGGTGCTTTTGTTAAGTTTTTGTCTGGCACAGTGTCAAAGAAGGGGATTCAGAAGCCTTCAGCTTTAAACTCCTATGAAAGGCATCTGCTTTTTGAGTTTCTCTGGACAAGTATTAATACCAGTCATGCCACTGCTATTTACAGTCCTCAGCAAATTCTCCTGAGCAGCCCCAGACAGGCGAGTGCAGTCTCATCTCACAGGCAGCCTATAGCATGCACTGCACTTGATGCAGACCCAGTGTAAAGTAGCACAGAAATTTGGAGCTCTTAAGCAAGCTGAGTAGTAGTTCAACTAGACAACATGGTTTCCACTGCTACCCCCTCCTTCCAGTGGCCCCATCAGGACACCCAGGCTGAAGCTGGACTTGACAATCTTTACCTGTGGTTTGAGTTTCACCACACTCAGCCAGTTGACTCTGATTGATGTACACTTCTCCGTTTCTGAGAAGCCAAACTACCCCACTCACAAGCTGCACAAAAGGATTTTCTTGATCCAAGACATCTTCCTCGGACAGGTAACTAGGAAAGAGAGAGCACGAGGGGTTACCCACCATCACAGCAGGGTCGTGTCAAAGCCTCCTCTGCTGCCAGCAGGCTTCAGAAGCAGGGAGAAAGAAGGTGGTTGAATGAAGGCCAGGCAGTGAGAAACATCACTTCAGCAACCATAGCAGACCCTGTTCTCCACTACTCCACACAAAACAACAGTCAGTGATGGTCCCAGGCCACTGGGATGTGTGAAACAACTCCTGCCAGCAATGTGGCCAGTGGACCTGAGCCAGGATAATAAGGGCAGAAAGCACCTGGCAGAGCCATTGCTGAATACCTGGGGATCTGTGGAAGCCGGTGATGGCAGAGGTGGCATCCACAGGACCAAGTGAGGCAAAAGTAACTTCTGTAAAGAGGCAATGGGCTGAGCAGAGCTTTAAACCAGGTATGACATGGGAGGGAGATGGTCACCCACCACCAAGTGAGGCAAAGGCAGACCAGCCTGGCAAGTGAAGGCTGCAGGCTGACATGGACAAGAGAACTTGAAACAACAAAATATTTACAAAAGGTGAGCTTGGCCATATGCAGACAAATATGGGAGTGGTGGGAGGACTCGGGAGGAAGGTCTTGCCCTCTTACTGGGAAACCAGAGTGGATGCCTGTGTGAAGTTGTCCAGTAACACAAGTGGTACAGGCACAGACAGGAGGAATTGGAGCTCTGGGCAGCTGCAGGGCTACAACCTCACTGGGACAGTGCAGACACAGCAGCATCCTGCATGCAACTGGAGTGCTTCAATAGGAAGAGCCTGTACCCAGGGAAGATGGCAGGAGGAGTGGGGAGCAGCCACCCCTCGCATAAGAGCATGGCAGGAATGCCTGGAGCATTGACCAGGTGCTGCCCACAAGCTGGTGAGGGTGCACAGGCCAGGATTGGAGCTCTGGCAGGTCAGTGTGGGGGATATTGTGGCGACAGGCTGCCTGGGTGGGAAATAGTAGGTAAGACCTTCAGAGAACTGGAAAAAGCCTCGTGTTTACAGGCCCTGACACTTATGGGGGACTTTAATCATCCTGGTATCTGCTGACAGAGCAGCACAGCAGAGCATGGGCAAGCCAAGAGATGCCTGGATTTCTACTTAGCAGCAAACAACTTAATTTTTTTTTACTGTAAAGGGTGGTCAAACATGGGAGAGGGTTTGCCCAGAGAGGTGTCTCCAGCCTTGGAGATAATTCAAAATTCAAATGGACATAGCCGTGAGCAACCTGCTCCAGCTAACCCTGTGCTGAGCCAGGTGTGGAATCAGGCACCTCCAGAGGTCCCTTCCAACCCCAATGTTTCTGGGCTGCAGCCAGAGCAGTTAGGTAGTCTGCTCTGCCTCTCCTCTGAGGGGAGTACACAGACCTCTCCCCCTTCCACCATAATTGAGTGTACCTGTCGCATGTTGGGAGAGGAGACACAGGAACCTCCCTGGGGAGGTAACTTTCTACAAGGGCTTGTAGTGACAGGATGAGGGGTGATGGCTTCAAACTGGAAGAGGGGAGATTTAGATTAGAAATTAATAAGCTCTTCACTGTGAGGGTGGTGAGACCCTGGCACAGGTTGCCCAGGGAAGCTGTGGATGCTCCATCCCTGGATGTGTTCAAGGCCAGGCTGGATGGGGCTTTGAGCAGCCTGGTCTAGTGGGAGGTGTTGCTGCCCATGGCAGTGGGGAGCAGAACTAGGTATCTTTAAGGTCCCTTCCAACACAAACCACTCTATGATTCTGAGCAGCTAGAGATCATCAGAGTAACTTACCCAGCTTCTCTTCATCCTAGGAAAAAAAAGCCAGTGGCCAGAGAGATTGCTTAGGGGAGTACAGTTAGGACATCCCTAATTTCATCACTCAAAGCAGGCTTCTACTCTAACTGGGCGAGGCTGTGAAGGGCAGTGCCTGGGCAGCGCTTCCTGCCTCAGTGAGGCCTACCAGTCTGCAGGGAGGAGAAAGCGGTCTTCAAACAGCCCCCAAATTCTTACCCAAACACCATGGTGCCATCCTTCCGGATGCCAAACTGAGCATTTTGCAGGCCTCCAGAGTTTCTCACTAGCTTTCCATTGCTCACCACGTTCCCAAAACACTCTCCAGTTTCCATGTCAAAGTACCCGCCGTTCTGGGCCACCAGACACTTCCCAAGCTTTGCAGTCTCTTCCACAGGAGCTCTGCGGTAAGCCTGGCAGCCTCCCGTGCCACCCGGCTCTAGCACAGAGAAGGTCCTCAGGGGGTTCCTCACAAAAGTGAAGTGACCATAGACCACCTTGCGGTCCTTGCCCACTGAAGGGATGTAAGAAACAAACGTCCTGGTGGTAGCCACTGGGCCATCTGTCCTGTTGTCACTCAACCAAGCTTCATGTGTTACATTGCCATACTTGAGGGGCTGACAGTCTCTGACATGCCTGTGGTTGTGTCGAGGGCCGTGCCGGAAGGGGAAGTAGGGCTGCAGCAGAAGGTCACTGGTAGGGCTCCTGAAATGAGAATCACATAATCATTGAATTACTTTGGTTGGAAAAGACCTTTAAGAGCACTGAATCTAACCATTAACCCAAGGCTGTCAATCACACCACTAAACCATGTCCCTCAGCATCACATCTCCACGGCTTTGAAACCCCTCCAGGGATGGGGAGTCCACCACTGCCCTGGGCAGCCTGGGACAGGCCTTGGCAACCCTCGTGGAGAAGAAATTATTCCTCAGGTCCAACCTAAACCTCCCCTGGTGCAACTGAAGGCCTTCTCCTCTTGTCCTGTCACTTGTTCCCTGGGAGAAGAGACCAACCCCACCTGGCTCCAATCTCCTTTCAGGGAGCTGTCAAGAGTGAGAAGGTCTCC
Organism: Megaceryle torquata; assembly: GCA_024611175.1. Classification (NCBI taxonomy): domain Eukaryota; kingdom Metazoa; phylum Chordata; class Aves; order Coraciiformes; family Cerylidae; genus Megaceryle; species Megaceryle torquata. Next base: position 34,953 of record JANIJG010016889.1, read on the forward strand.
CCTGAGCCTCCTCTTCTCCAGGCTCAACAGCCCCATTGTCCCTCAGCCGCCCTTCACTAGACTTATGCTCTAGACCCTTCCCCAGCTTTGTTGTCCTTCTCTGGACATGGTCCAGCAACAAGCTCCAGCTGCCCCAAGGCTGCCCTGGCAGAGGAACCCAACGTGGTGGGACAGGAGCCACTCGGCTCAGAGCGTGGGGCGGGGCAGGGCGGGGCAGGGCAGGCCTCACCAGCATCCCGGGCCCTGCTGTTCCCCTGCCCCCGGGAAGACCCCAGTACCGCTGTATCCCACCCCGCCTTAAGGGGACTGTCCCGATCAGTACCCGCCCCACCAGCCCGACCTCGGAAGAGCGTCTCGGCGGCGTCCAGCCAGAGCCCCAAGAGAGGAGCGGCGCTACCGTCTGGCAAGGGATCCTCCCCCCTCCCCGGAGACCGGCAACTCCCGGGGCACTGGCGCGGACACTCACCCGGCACCGCCCGCCGCCTGCAGCCAGCCGAGCGCCACCAGCGCGGCTGCCAGCACCGCCCGCCCCGCCGGCACCGCCCGTCCCGCCGCCCTCGGCCCCGGGCGGCCCCCGCCCGCGGCCCCCGCCGCCCCGCACGCCGCCATCTTGGCGGGTGCTCAGGCACCGGTAGCGCCCCCTGCCGGCCGGCGGCGGCGCAGCCCTAGTGGCCGGGGGCCGTTTCCCGCCGCCCGGCGCTGACGCGGGGAGGGAGCAGTCGTGAGCCGCCGGCCGTCCGGCGCACAGCGGGAGCAGCCCGGGCTCGGAACAGCCCTCAGGAGACATTTACCGCTGGAAGGATGTCAAGAGGTACTGCTGAAGCCTGGGGTTTCATCAGTAAGGTGCGACCTGGCTCTGTAGCATTGGTGCGGAGGTGTCTGTAGAGGCTTTCGCCTCATGGAGGACATGCTCAGCCTGGTACAGCTTCATCAGGGTTTTTTTTCCTAGAGGGGATAAATAACTAAATTCATAGAACTAAAGAACGCTTTGGGTTGAAGGGACCATTAAAGGTCATCTAGGCCAAGTCTCCTGCAGTGAGCTGACAACTGGGGGGGGTAACATATTCAGTCAGCTCCAGGTTCTCTCAACTGCAGGCATCAGTGGCTTGGATTCTGTGAATCATTGAATTGATTTTGTTGGAAAAGACCTTTAAGAGCACTGAATCTAACCATTAACCCAAGGCTGTCAATCGCACCGCTAAACCAGGTCCCTCAGCACCACACCTCCATGGCTTTGAAACCCCTCCAGGGATGGGGACTCCACCCCTGACCTGGGCAGCCTGGGCCAGGCCTTGACAACCCTCAAGGGGAAGATACTGTTCCTCAGGTCCAATCTAAACCTCCTCTGACACAACTTGAGGCTGTTTCTTTTTATCCTGTTGCTTGTTCCCTGGGAGAAGAGACCAACCCCACCTTGCTCTATCCTGTCAAGGAGCTGTCAAGAGCAAGGTCTCCCCTGAGCCTCCTTTTCTCCAAGCTCAACAACCCCAAGTCCCTCAACCACTCCTCACCAGACTTGTACT
>JANIJG010016891.1:0-41775 GCA_024611175.1 Megaceryle torquata
TGTAAACACGTTTTGTGTTGAACCGTTTAAAAAATTAACGAAAGAGTGTGTAGGGCAGAGAAAAAAAATGGCAGGGACCAAAAAAAAAAAAAAAAAAAAAAAAAAAAAAAAAAGCCGGGGGGGAGGTATGGGGAGAGATAAAGGAAAAAGAGAGAGAAAAATAGAGGAAAAAGAAAATGAGAAAAAAAAAGGGGGAAAGAGAAAAAAAAGAAAAGGGGAGGAGAAAAAGATTAAGAAGAGAAAAAAGTTATTAAAAGAAGTGTATTATACAAATGAGCTAGGAGATGGCAGTTCAGTTCCTCCAGTCCACACACAGCATGACTTATTATGAGCTTAATGGAGAAAACTGCTGGAATTGGTGAGATTTAGCTCACGTGTGTGAAGTCCACTCAGCCTAACTGAAACTAGACCTCCTTGTCAAGATTAGTCCTTCTCAATTCTCCAATCACATTAACACAGCCACAAAGCAGCAGCTTCAGATGATGTGGGCACTTCAGGAGGAGTCTTGGGGTATGCTCAGAGACCAGCAAGAAGCAGTAGGCACTGCAGCTCAGTGGGTAAGTAGGGGCTTTGTAGCACTGTCCCTGGCTCCTGCTTGACCTGCTTTCTTCCTGACCCATTGCTCTGCATGGCTCTGGGCAGTGGGGAAAGCATACGCTGCAGCCAGGTCTGACATCTGTCCCAGGACACAAGCTTTGCCCTCCTTGCACACCCCCAAGCCAGCTGGGCCCAGCTGGCTCTACACACTCACAGGAGTGAGAAAACATATGAATTACAGTCACTTAGACTACCTGAATTAAGCAGTGGGAGTCTTAAGTGTTGTAAAATAATTTTGCCTTTAGAGGGGTTTTTTCTGCATGCTTTATTTCTCAGCAAGAACACAGAAATGGTTTTGATCCAGCTGCTAGTCCAGTTTATTTTACATAAGGCTGTAATTTTCAGTGTGTTCCATCCGTGAGATGCTTGTTATCTATTTAGATGGGAATACCCGTTCCTCTTTTTCAAGTTATGTAAACTATAAAATCAAGTGGATTTTAGTCTAAAACCAAAAAGCTAATACAAAAGATGCATAAAGCCCCTCTGTATTGAGTAGTCAATGTTCATCACATACACTGCTTTTGCATTCTCTGCCTCTGAATTTTGGCTAGTGGAAATGTAACCATGGCCAACTTGTTTAAATGATGAGTGACCAGCGCCAAAAAAAAAAAAAAAAACCCACAAAAAACTTTATATGGCAATGATCAAACCCATTCAATGTAAGGAATTATTATTTGCCTGTGAACTGTATAGCCTGGAGGGTTCAGAATGAGTCCAGAGTGACTCAAGATAAATGTATTAATTTCTCTGTCTCCACTGCAATAGATTATCCATGAACAATTTCTACAAAAGTTCTCCCTCTTTGCCCCTTCCCAAGTTATTTGTTCTTAGCTCTATGAAATCTGCCTCACGCTATTATGAAGCTAAAGTACTTTGACTTAAAACCTGCAAAATAATGTATGCAATTTCCTTTACCTCTGCCTAAACAAAATTAAATTACTGTATCTCCCTTAATCTCTGTGATAGGGTTCACATGGTCAGACCTTGTTTAATAGCAGTTTTACTCAAAACACTGTGTAGCTAAAGTCAAAACGAGCTTTCTCACAGTGAAATAAATACATCAAGAGGAGGATTAATGATGACTGAAGGGTTTGTCTTTGTTTCATTATATTCAGTATTTTTTGGTTGAGTGGTTAGGTTTTTTTGGTTTTTGTTTTTTTTTTTTTTTCAGATTATCAGGTATTGAAATCCAAAGTGAAAAACATAAATTCCTTCCTTTTATGCTCTTCTTTCCAACAACAGTCAGGCCATCTCAAGGCCGAGCAGCAGCAGTAAACAAAGAATATTTCTTGTTGATGGGTCAGTTGCAGTTTTATGTAGGCTGAAAAGTAGATTGTAATCTTGTGAAACGGCAGCATACTTTTGTTCCTCCCTCCCTGCCCCCATCCTGAAAACACACATGGCTTGACAAAATGCCACTAGAACGTGCTTGAAAACAGTGATCTCATTGTGAAGGCTGAAAACTTAGGGCTCAGTATAGTTGGATGATTGAGAAGCACAACATGCTCAACAGATGTAAAAACTGTATAATTCATGACTTTCTCAAGTGGGGAATGAGCTTCCACAGCCAGTTACTAAACCGCTGCAAGAGGTGTAAAATATCCAGCGATTTCCTATGCGAGTGCACCAACTATTTCAGATATGCATATACTACTTGTGAGTTTTGGCTAGTGGTCACTGGGGTTATTTCTCTCAGCTCTGTTCTGTACTTGTTTTGGGGTGTTTTAATAAGAGAGAAGAGACTTAACATTTTATCCCTGTTTTTTCTATTAAATGATGGGGAGGTGGGGGGAAGGGAACAACCAAACAAGCTCTAAGCAACTTAAGTCCAGAGAAAACTTAATAGAAGATTACAAACCTCAGACTTCCCACTTGTCTTAGTCAGCTGGCAGGAAAGCCAGTTTAAGCCAACTGGGTTTGTTGTTCCCTTGGCTCTGCACTCCTGCATAGACCTCCCTGGCAGAGCCTGAAATTTTGGAAAGCTAAACTGAGGTTTGCACGATCCTTAGTCCCTTTTTTCCAAAGAGTTTCCATCTCTTGCTTTCTTCTGAACCTCAAAACCCAAAGCAATTCTTTTCTCAAACTTTTCTGAAAATTTCCAGATTTTGTTCCTTTAAAATTAAGCAGCTCTCTCTGCTACTGCGTATAGTTTCTGTAGGGCCTCACAGGGGAAGTCTGCTGATATTTCTTGCTTTCAGATCCAGCAGGCAGCTGGAAGACATTTTGCCTTCCTATATTTAGGTTAAAATAGTGTCAAGGCTGCTCTAAATTGTGCCCAGAGGACTTGCTCACTGAGGACTGTCATTCCCATCCTGGCTGCACCTTCTCTGGCTCCAGACATATTCTCCAAAATGAGAGCAGCTATCCCTGCCTTTGTAAAAATATTTCATACCAAAACTAGTAGTCAATAGATTCATGTGCCAGAAAAAGAAATAAAATCAGTGCATGGGTACAATTCCCGGTGCCATATTGCCAGCATCTGATCAGAGAACAGAGAGTTAAGCTGGGCAACAGAAAAATTATCCTTGGCCCATCAGATGGGTCTCAATATGTATGTGTTTGAAAGAGGATCTCTTCACAAGACAATCATGAATGAAGCAGAACTATAGCATATCCACCACCTACTAGAAGTTTGAAGAAGTCTTCCTAAATTAACATGCCTCTTTAATTTAGACTGTAGAGAGCCTTCTAGGCAGTTTGCCAACCTTCACAGCTGTTGGCAGGTAGAAGAGGACAGAGCAGGAGATAAGAGCAGGAGGGACTATTCCTTTTGGGAATGTGCAGCCTCTGAAGGCAGATGTTGATTTAGAGGGTTCATTTTACACCTGTCAGAGGTTACCATCGTGTTCAAAATTGCTATCCCCTAGGATTAGTTTATCACTGCTTCCATACAGTAGCTATTTGTGACAGTATTTTCATGTGTAATCTCATTTAAAGAGACTTACAGTTTCCTCTCTTTACTGTTTTGAGTAAAAATTTTTCATACTCATTGAATGCCCATGCTGCATTATTGGACACTGCATTATCTGGACACTTCTGAGGCTGTCTACATGTAAAATGTAATAGGTTGTCCAGCTGTTACATACAGTCAAACTCTTTATTGAGATGGAATGAATCAGCTCCCCTTCTCTCCTCCTCTCTCTTTTTTAAGGCTTCAGATCTGGCAGAATGCTGAACTCATGCTTTGCCCCAGTTAAAAAATTTCACAGAATGCAGGAAAACTGTGTTAGGAATAGTGAAAGAGTGAAAATTAAGCATGCAATTAGTTTGTTGTTTGGTTTTTCTTCCTGGAAAAAGGAAAACTACTTCCTACATGGAAGTGGAGCAAGGTGCATATCTCCAAGTATATAAGCTCACAACAGACAAATGATCTCGCTTAACTGGCAAAGAAAAACTTTCTATAGCTGTTTGAGGAGAATAAGGTTTTTCTCCCTCCTCTAACTCATCTTCCTGATGCAGTTAAAATGGCCTTTGCCTGTTTTGATCTCTTTCCTCTACCTCAAGAACCAAGCCCATATTCATGCACAGAATGAAGAAAAAATAAAAAAATAAAAAAACTTAGGTGAAGACACTTATGTCTAGGTTAATATTACATAAACAACCTCCCCTGCCAGCTTTGCAGGCATGAACATGTCACATTACTATAGGTGATGGTAGAGTGAAAAAAGTTGTAGTAGTATGCTGCAAAGGCTTGGCTTTCCTCCAGACTTCACAATTCAAACTGGCTAGTTTGCCATTTGGAGAAATTTTAGCAAAAACCTAAGTGCACATGTCCCAGGTTTGCTTTAGATGTACTTTTGTTCATAAAAGAGGAAATTTCATTTTGTGATAGTTTTTTACTCAAATTCAGCCAGCTAATCCATTTTATGCATGCTTCATTCTTGTATTCCAAGACCAGAAATGTGCATCGTAAACCTACCATTTTCAACAAAGCTTCTCAACTTGATCAGGGTACTGAAGAAAGCCAGGAGCACGTGCCCTTCCACTTCTTCAAACTCCAGTAGACTTGTGATAACTGAGTACCAGATTTTAGAGAAACAGAAAAAAACGTTTAAAAAAAAATATATCCTAAAACTCTGAGCTTGATAGACCCATTTTGATTGTCACAAGTGACACAAAAGACTAAGACTGTTTCATTAGTAATGGTATAAGATGACTTATGCACTCATCACTGTCCAAAATGATGCCCACTCCAAATGCAGTGATAAAAAGTCTTCATGACTTATCTGATTCAGAAAGGTAGAGGACACTTACTAGGAAGGAATGAGAAACCCAAAATCAAAAGGCTATCTGTACTGCATAACTTCATTTCATTCAGATGACAGTCATAAAGGATATTTTGCTATGCATTATTACTGAATAGCAATACTATGTGCACTAATACGTAACAAGTCAACTGCTAAGGAAAAGAGTGTGAATCTTTCTATTATTTAAATGCTTCTACAACCAAGAGGGCTTTCACAGTCCAGTCACAGCTTATTCAAATTCACTCAGGTTTTATTATTGTTTGCTTGATGTCTAAGACACACTAGGGAAATGTTTTCTTTCGTCCCCTGGTTAATTGTAAGAAATCTCAGATGCAGTTCAGGTAAAACCTGTCTGCTCTGATGATAGTAGAGCTTGCCCACTCCATTGTGGGCAATGTAATTTACTTCAGCAGAGCCAAAAATAATTTATAACTATTTCATTAAAAGAAAGACAAATAAACTTGGCCCTTCGCTGCAGCTTCAGAATTACAAAACCCAAACATTTCAGAATTTGCTTATCATCGATGCAATTTCTTGACTTTGTCTCAAGAACAGGGCATATCTCTCTTATTAAAAAGAAAAACAAAAAAACAAAAAAAAAACCAAACTAACAAAAAAAAACCCACAAAAACCAAAACAAAACAACAAATCAAAGTTATAGTGCATTTTCATTTCATTTCTGTTCCTCCCTTTCCAGAAGAGTTGTAGTTAAAACTGAGAAGCCAGATCATCCATCTCCATGGAAATGGGGAAAAAAAGTCAGTGCTGAATGATATAGTTCATATGGCTTGTATCAAGTAGTTCACACTGAGGTTTGTGCTTCATACTGAAGGCTGTTGTTACACCTTCTAACTTTGTTACCTGAGCATTGCCCCTCTCTTATGACAATAGCAGAAGAGGTACTTTCCCAATATAGATGCTTCAAGTCACATCTGAAGGATTCTCTTCTATCCTAAACAGACACGAATACAGGGTTGATGCAGGCATAAATTCTAGGGTACAAAAGCATACTCCAAGTGTGTGATTCACCAGTTCTGCTTTCAGTGACCTGTGTGGTCTGAAACTTAGTAGCCTGTGAAATTATCTTTGAGTTACTGCTGCAGTTCAAACTGGCAGGACTACTAATACTGTCAGGTTTCCAGTTACAGAGGGAGGACTGTGAGGGGTGATGTTTCCATTCAGGGTCACCCACTACTCATCCCCTCCTTAGCCATCTCATGCCCACCCCAAGATCTATTAGCTTTCAAAGAACTATGTAAAATGACCTCACCTGCTGAAATTCACAGTAAATAGAAAACTGTATGGAAACAACTTCTGGAAGATATTTGTCTTCTTGCTGGATAATATGTTTTGGAATCTGGCTTAATCTGAAAGGCTTTGTCATTATTTATATTTTTCCTGTATTTATAATCATCTGTGTAAGTATCTGGTGTTTAAGGACAGGCACTTTTAAAGTAGAAAGTAAACATTGCCTCAACCAATATTCCAAAATATTCTAAATAACAAAGTCCTTCTGAAAGCGTATTGGTGACCTTGCTTGGCATTATTGCAGCATGATTACCCTCCATTCTCTCACAAGGGAAGGGGAAACTTGGATACTTCAGTCAAAATAAGCAGACTGGCTTGCTTAAAGGCCTACTTACTAAAGTAAACCCAAAATAATGAACTAACTTTGATTCTTAAATAAACATCTTCAAGATTGTTATTTTTAACACATCTGGTAACATGAAGTGACCTATTCTGAGTCGCACAAGCATCCATGTATACAAGTCTCAAATCCTCATAAGCACAGAAGAAGCCACTCCAAATTCTTATTTTCCTATTTGTCTTCTGGCCTGAATCATCTTAACCAAAATTGTCACTGAATCCATTGTACTTTTTAAGTAGGTCATTGAAGAGGCTGTAAGTACAAAGAAGAAATGAAAAATAAATCCCTGGGGATTATGAATGAGAGAATAAATGCTTGAGTCTGAAAGATACTTCTATTGTATGAGCAAAATCGACAATAAATAAATTATTTATATTCCAAGAGCCATGCCAATCCACAGCATCCATTCACTGCACTGGACTACCAGGGAGTTTCACTACTGATGTCTATGTCTGGCAAGCAGATAAAAACTGTTATCAAGGAACTCTTGTACTCAGGGCAACTCTTGCAAACACTGAAGAAGTTTTCCAAGAGTAATATCACTGCATGATGTGGGCCTACTGGTTAAAGAAAAAAAAACAAGAAAACACCTCTTGAAAACTGTGAGTGTATCTAACACAGATTTCTCAAAATGCTTCAGTTGCCCAAGTACATCCAGTATTTTAACAATTCTTCTGATTCAAGAGTAATTTAGATACATGAATGCTTAAGTTTATCTTAAAACATTTGAAAGGTTCAAATTTGTTGAAAGTAAGATAATTGAAAAATAATGCATATAAAGCTTGGAGGAATAAAAATTAGAGTTCTCATTTTTCAAGAAACTATGTATCAAATTATGATGAATTAGATTCTTGTAGGACAGTCCTTCTATACAGTAATACTATATAATATACTATTGTTCTAACTCTAAGCTTCCTGTTTACGTACTTTGGTGGCATTATAGAGCTATAAATTCCTCATTATTCTTTAGCTGTCTTTCAGATAAGTTTTGACAACTTCTGGCCTCTGTAACTTTCAGCAGTGATGTAAACAGAATTAATCCTGAAGTCAGAAAATCAGTTGTTAATATATAGATGTCATTTACAAATGCCTTTCAGGATAATATTTTTTTTAATTATATATCAGATTAGCTATACTCAATCCTACATTCATTCTAAAGGGGCATTCATTGACAAAATAAAAATCCAAGCATAATTTTCTCCTTTTTTTTTTTTTTTTCCTATATCTGCAAGTATTTTATAACCAAAAGCTATATTTAACTTTTTAGTATCTTGTGTATTTTGATGTTACTTTCACAGACAATTAAAGTAAATTCTTTACTTTATAATTCCATAAACTAAACCTTTTTTTTATGAAAAATCCCAAACTTGACATGACCTTATAAATCATGTATTAAATTGGTAGATTTGTAGTCTAAATTAATATGACTGGTTTCCAGGTAAGCTATTTGTTTTGATGGACTGGTGTAAGGAGCTATACTAGCCTCAAAACTGAGAGACACTTTTTCTAGTCAATACTATTTCTCTGCAGCTGAGGAAGAATGTGTTATCAAAGTGCAAGTGCATACTATCTCCTGAAGACTTTCAGATGCTCTTTTCAGTATTAATAAATATTCCCCAGAGAGTATTTATCTTAGTTATCTTAAATCATTCAAAAAAAGGAAAAGTCATTGCAAAAGTCTTTTTTGCTTCTCTATGGAGTTGATGCAAAGATAAATTCTGCAGTTCATTCAGACAGATGTCTGGCTTGCCAAAATGTATCAGACTTTAGATCTAATCTAAAGTTTTTGGTCCATGTGGTGTATCACTAATACCACTGTCGTCTTTTCTTACAGAGTAGGGAAAAATTGGTATTTTGTTCAAGATGGCACTATCAGAAATCTGAACCCATCTTTCTGCCTGTGTGGTTACAGTGAATCAGAGAAGAAAAAAAAAAAACCCAAAGTTATTCTTTGATGAACCTACCAAGGACTGGCTGCTAGTAAAACAAGTTGTTCCTACGATGCAGGATTTGTGAGTTGTACTAGGCACTTGAGCATATGAATCTCAAAACTTACAGGGGATTCCTTATCATTGAAATATGGATATTTTACTGTGTCTTATAAACATTTTACACATCCCTGAATAAGAAACTGTGTCATCCAAGATTGTCAGTATAAAATCAATATCCAGGAGCTATCCCAGTAAAGACAGAAGTACCTCCTGCCTTTTGCTTCCTTCTCTGTGGATATGATTTTCATAATTCCCATCAAACCAGCCCAGGGAAAGCTGCTAGTCTTCTGTGATCCCAGGAAAAGTTAATAACTCACATTAAACTGCATTAATTGATATACATGCTTTTTGTTTTAATGAAAGCAAGTATTTTCTTCACTTTTCCAACATACAGAGAATGCCAGAAGCCAAATCTCTTATGTAGGTTTCTGTGAATACACAGCCAGGCCTGGTTTTGATAAATTTCCTCATCCTGAGTACTTCCTATGTATCACAAAATATAAGTTAATATAAGCGAAGGTGGCAGACACTAGCTCCTAGGGTTGGCTTAATCTCAAAATTCTCGTCTAAATTTAGACTAGAATTTGGGCAGCCAATAGAGTAATCAATCACTGGAACAAACTACCCAGGGCAATGATAGGAGCTGCCACCAAAACAGTTAAAGCAAGTGGCAGTTTTGAACTACTCTGGTATATCCTTACACTACACCTACACCACTGAGGATGGCTGAGTATTCCACAGACAACGTTGCTCCCTTGGCAGGAGGAGGAGATAGTTGATTATATGCCCACCTTACTTAGGTTCAGCTTCACAAAAGAGAAATGAAATAAAACCTCAAGCCCTTTTTGGTTTCCTCAATGACTGCTCTCTTGGGGGAAACAAGAGAAGAGGTTGAATGGTGATTCAATGATATTACTGGAATTCTTCAGTAACTTGGGTCAGAGTTTAATCATCATTACCCATGGGTGCCAGGTTGACCTCATCATATGGCACAGAAACTGTTGGCCAGAATTAGACCTATTCAAGAAGAGTGGCATTTACAAGCAAAGAAAATAAAATTTCTGGGAGGCAGTTGCCTCAGAGCTGTCTGCAATGGTTAAGGGTGTGCACCAAGAGATCCTCAAGGAGAGGCCACAAGTTCAAGACCTACATTCCTCACTGACTCGCAGGCAGTGCTGCCTGTAATAGCCCATGGCAGGTCAGAGACTATGGCAGGTCCTTACTGCCAATGATCTGACTCCAATTACGCCAATACTTGTCCTTTCCATACAAGATTACATATCTGGAATTAATCTGAATTAGAAATAAGCAAACTTGGCAAGAAAATGCAGAACTTAAGAGATTCTCTCTGAAGGAATCCTGAAGTATAAGTCTGCCCCTCAGTAACAGCCTTCAAAGTTAGGCTTTGGTGTACCTGTACATTTTAGACTTGCACTGAGTTCTCATTTGCTATCATTAGCTCTGTATGGCACTGATACACCTTGAATATGGGTTCTTCAACTTTCTCAAATTCAAGACAAAACCCACACTATTCAGTATCAGCTCTACAGAGTTTGACAACAAACCTGATGCACTCAGGCTGTTGGTATTCTGTACAGATGCACACCGAGATTAAAATAAACAAACAAACAAACCAACCAACCAAAACAAACAAAAAACCAAACAACACAACAAAAAACCAAAAACCACCACAACAACCACACACACACAAAACAAGCAATCAGATATTTCAGTAACTATCTCAGTAACTTTTCTCCAGAAAGAAGCAGTAACAAAACTTCATTGACTATATTGAGTTTATATTGACAAATAGAAGTCTTGTGGTTCAGTTCTAGCTGTGGAGAGCACTTGGATGCTACCACAATAAAGACAAAACACTGCACAGAATAGGATTTTTAAAAGATTCAGGTGTTTGGCTGACAGGTTGAACTACTTTTTTTAATAAACAGTAGTAGCTGCTCTGAGGAAGTTAAAGCCTATAACAAGTACAGGAAGGTGCTACCATAGTTACTTGATATATTAATGTGAAGGAAGGCTCCAAAGCTTAATTTGATGCACGCTTACTTTCTGAGGTTTAAGAACAGAAAGGAACCATTAAGGAAAGCCAGACAAGGCAATGAATGTTGTATGCAGTAAAGATGGATGTATACTATTATAATGTGTGTGAAATAGCAAAATAATATATAGTCTTAACACATTTTCTTCTCCCGCCCTAAAGCACAAACCTCAGGAAGATAAGAATACATGTTAACCTCATTTTCTAGATGCTCCCAGGAAAGTATTTTCTCAAGGATTTTGTTTGTAATTTAGAAATATGAATGTCCCATTCCCAATGGGCTGCTTTAATAAATATAATTTCTAAGGAAAAAAAACAAAAAACAAAGAGTGCTGAGCCTGTGTGTCAAGAAACTTGATTTTGAACTGGCAAATTCAGTATGAAAATTATATCCAAAATTATTTGGAAACAATAAATTATTTCCTTTTCTTTCATTTAGCTGAGCTAATGAGAAGGCATATAGATAAACGAAGCAGGAGAATGAGTGATCTAAAAATAAACCACTCCTACTATAACCAATTATCATTGTGAGGTGCCTCTGTAGTTGTATTATAACACAGCTCACTTCTGAGCTGTCACTTCAGAGAGGGCCTTTCTTACATGCTTTTTTCACATTGCTCTCTGAAAGCAGTGGGACAGCAGTAGGGCTCTTTCTGTTTGCACGGTTTCTGGGTGAACAAACAAACCAAAAAAATAATCTCAGTGTGGTACCTTTTCTCAATACCTGACCCCTCAAAGGAAGAAGCATTCTGGACATTTAGTTCTTGCTTCTGTTCCCTGCAACCCTTCTGTATTTGCATCACAAGGAGGACAGGAGGAAGAGAAAAATGGGCTGCAGAGCTTGTGCCTAATTCACAGGGAAGCATGACTACCTGTGAGTTGTTTACACTGTTAGTGATAACCCTCACTTCAAATGTCATTTTAAAGTGCATAGTGGTTACATGTAAGCTCTTCTCTTGGCCAAAGGCGACTACCACCATACATGCCCTTCCCCAAGGAAGTAATTTTAAAGCAGGAATAAATTTGCCTTCATTCCTCATTTTTGAGTCTCAAATATCTTGATACTCCTCAAATACCATCATGCAAGATAAAACACAGAGGCAGTAATGGAGTCAGACCCAGGGTCAAACCAGAAATGCTGGTACCTGAACATCATGCAGGAACCAGAGTCACAGTCATTTGGGTTATAGTCCGGGACAGGACAGCTCTGGGTGTTTTTGCTGTAATCTGCTATTGCTCAGCAAGAAAATGTGTCCTGGTCATAGCTCTACCACAGGACACCACATGGTTTTTCTAGCTGGGTCTTGCACTCTATTGACAATGCAGTTTTGCAGCACAGCCTTCCCAACAAGATGCAGGAAATCAGCAGTATAGCAGCTGCTGTAGGATCATCTTTCCAGGACCATGGCCATCCATAAGTTCTCTTCTGTTCCAGGCTGGGCAGGAGTGTGTCTTATGAATGCTCCTCGTCAAAGCTGTGGGAGTCATCTATTGCCATGGCAACACCTGTACGTGGAAGGTATCACCAACCTCAAATGTTGGTGTCAGCTAGACTCGTGCCTTAGTTAAAGTTAGATCACCATGGCACCAGACAAATAACTTTCAGAGAAAAGTGTCTAGAAAGCGGCATGCATGTCAATTCAATTGTTTTGACATTGGTCATTTGTGTGGATTTAGACAGAAAGAAATCTGACTTCTCATAAAGGGAAATTCTGAAAATAATTCCTCCGTCCTCAACTTAAGTATCCGACTGGACAAAATAGCATCCAGTTTTGCCTGAATTGTTACTATTTTTTCAAGTAGACAGATTTATAAAAAGCAGAAGGAAAGACGAAACCATTAAAAAGATTCTTGGGAAAAAGTAGAGTATTTTAGTTTAAAAATACTATAAAAACCAACAATGCCTTAAACTCATTTCCTCTAAATGCTTTTATTTTGACAAATGACCATTTTCTAGGGCAAGGTCAGCCACCAGCTGTGCCAGTATAAGGCAGAACCATGCTCACAGAACTCACTTCTCAAAAATAATAGCTACATCAGGAGCTAGAACTCAAATTAGCAAAAAGAAAGAAATTAAAGGTGGCAAATAACTGAAGAGGAAACACTAGGTAAAAAACTGCTACAAACACACAGGTTCAAGTAGTCTGTGCCTTGGATTAAGCAAATAGTAGTTTAAACTTCTAACTCACAAAAGTATAAAGAGATTCACAAAAGTAAGCCTTTATGCCTATGCAAAGTGCCATTGATTTCTGACTAGGGATGTGATGTCTTTTTTACTGGAAGGGTTTGAAACAGAAAAATCAGATTCTAGAAGGAAAATAGTGCATCAGCATCAGATACTTGTTTTGACCAAGATACAACAAGGAAGGTCATAGCTAAAGGTGCATGCAAGCAACACAAAACACTGCAGATAGGTGAGCTCCACAGATGCCTTTTAAAAATCTACAGGACTGGCAGGGAAAAAGATGGGTTTACTTCTCAAGGAGACAGAAGTTGTACCCATCTTTGTTAATCAGTATCACAGAATTGCTGCCATCTCCATGTGCTATACATCCAACAGTCTCACACACTCTTGCCAACACATACGGGGGCCTAGACCCACTGACTCTAGAATTTAATGCAAAGCACGCTTTCAGCAGCAAAAGGCATATTTTTGTGATCTTGAAGAAAAGTCGCCTTCCTTCTGTTCTTAAAACAATTGTGATTGTTCCATATTTCCAGAATATCAGATATTTATTTCATAACAATGGTGTATTACCATGATGTATGTTTACAATAAAAAATGCTGAAGTGATGTATTTCCTAATTACATTCTCAAAGAATTCACATTCAATACCAGAGTCTGAGTCACCTCCCAAAAGCAATAACAGAGATCCTCTCCATTAGCCTGCAAGGGAAAATAATCCCACGAGTCACAGAAATTTATATTTTAAATTCTTTCTAGAGGGTAAAGTGCCCTCTTAGGTGTCTCTTTAATACATGGAAAGCAGACCACAGGAATCCCGCTGTTAATTTTGACAGTCTTTGGATCTATCCGTTTGTTTCATTAAAAACTGGAAATAAGTCTTGTCTACTCACATAATTTAAACCATACTGTAGCTATGCAAGTACAATTCACTGCAGTCCAATCCTCCTATGGGGATAGAGGCATAAATTCATATTATGTGAAAGGGGCATAATCCATAACTGTATCCACAAGATGGCTCTGACCAGTATAACATTATTGATCAGAAAACCACCTGCCTTCCCCCTCCCCAACACGGTCATGCACATGGCACAACAGCTGTTCATCAGGGGGCTTCTTTCCCACAGCCCTTCTAATTTGTGCCTATCAGCCATGAGCATGCACACAATGCTCTTTGGCTTCCATTCGCTGGGTCTCTCTGCTAATCCAGAAAGCCAGGACATTAAGAAAGCTATTAAATACATGAGCAATAAAAATAGGCAAGTAGCCAAAATATTTCACATAGACTTGAACTGCTGATTCTGCTTCTGGATAAGCACTGCATGCTTTGCAATGGGCATCTCAGACAGATTCCCTGAAAGTAAGGAAGTGCATAACAGAAGGACCCATTTCAAAAGATCAAACAAAACGAACAAAACCTAACCCAACCAAAACAAACAAACAAAATGCCTAAACTTGTCCCTCTGCCTTCTGATCAAAGCTTGATTCACAGCTGCTTACCACCTCCAGCCCCACTCTGACATTAAGAGCATTTCACTCTTCCTAGTTGCACAGAAACTTCAAGGACGTATGGATGTAAAGTTAGCCACTCTTACAAGTGTTCCCTTTTCCTTGCAAGAGAGGACATATTTTAATAATGTTTAAGCCCACCATCTAACTACTAATGTCTTTGAAACTAGAGTATTAATCTCTTTCCTCCCCGCCTCCACTTCTGCCCAGAAACAAATGAACACACTGAATACAAGGAAGACAGACACTCTCTATGCACCAAGGCAGTCAAACACACACACCATTTCTCTTGCATCACATGATTTACATCAAATTTGTTTTCAAACTAAGGAAAGTTTTGGAAATATATAATAACCACTGAATATACACAATGATTGGCAAGGTGGATGATCATATCCACATGCAGAAGTGTCAGCATTGTTTCCTGGTAACAGGAGAGGAAAACAGGTGGGTAAAGAGCAGGGAGACAGGATTGCCATAACAGCCTTGCCCATTCAGGAGGCAGCTACTGCTGTTGGCTCTCTGTCCGTGTAGCAGCCTAAGGTAAGTAATTCAAGGTGTTGAGCACTCGCCCTCAGCAGCCTTGGGCTAAAAGGGCTTGACTGTCTCGCTCCTACTGTCCACCCAATAGATGCCACTGAAGTCAATAAAAATTCTTACTGATGCCTCATGCAATAACTATGAAAAGAATGTGAATGGGGAAACACTTTTTTACTGTGAGGGTGGCCGAGCACTGACACAGGCTCCCCAGAAGGGGTACTCTGTGGACTCTCTCACCTTGAAGATATTAAAAAAAAAAAAAGCTGTCTGGACATAGTTGTGGGCAACCCTATCTAGGTGATGCTGTTTGAGCAGGAGGGTTGGAACAGATGACCTCAGAGGTCTCCTCCAACCTTAATCTTCTGTGAAAAAGTGATGTAGCAGTGGTCCACACACTCACCAAGTCTATATTGGTCTTCAGAGCTGAATTTAGCCATCACAAGTATTTTGAACAGAAACATTAACTGGGCATGTACTGTGATTATTTCCAAGTCAAGTCATTGTCTCCTCCTCTCTCCCTCATTAAAATTCAAATTTGCCTTGTATAAGCTTTAAAGATTGTTTTGAAATAACTAGCCAAATATATACACATGTTGTGCATAGCCCTACAGAGCTTGCAGCAAAGCAAATTATAGTCTCGGGTAGATGAAGGAAGTGGAATCAAAACAGATCTCTGTACAAAATGATTGTGGCTTAGCAGAATTGGTCCTCTTCTTTCCTCTCATGGTTAAACATATATTGTATTATGAGCCAGTCTCATGCTAAGAAGTACAGAGGAGAAACCATACCGCTCTTTTATATTGACAGTTGTGGGACAAAAGCTAATCCACAGAAAATTCCAAATACCTTTGAAATGGAAGAGTTACATTGCTGCCTCTCTTCAAAACTCTGACAATGGCCTCATACTAGATTGTATCATCAAGATCATAACAGCATTTTGACAGCATTCAGAGACAGGGAGATGAAAAAAGAATCTCTCTGATTTCTGACTGAAGCACGTTCCAAAGTTAGAAGTTCAGGTTTTACCCTCAAAGCAACTGTTACCCACCAATAAACAGGT
The DNA here is from genome assembly GCA_024611175.1 of Megaceryle torquata. NCBI lineage: Eukaryota > Metazoa > Chordata > Aves > Coraciiformes > Cerylidae > Megaceryle > Megaceryle torquata. Next base: position 15,834 of record JANIJG010016891.1, read on the forward strand.
GCAGCTGCAGGCTGCATTAGTACTGAACCTAACTGGGTTATTTCAAGTACAAATATTTAAACACCCCAGAGCTCAATGTAGGCCAAACCCCACTTGTATTTTCCACTTGACCCCAATAGCATGTGTGTTGGGTCCTCTAGTGCTACCCTGGCTACATTGTGATCACCTTCCAGACAGGGATGTTTTAACACCTTATAGGTGCATCTTCACGATCTAAACTCAATGGGTTATCATCCATACATAAAAGCAGCTAATTTGCAGTAAGAGAAATGCTAAGCAATTCATATTCATAAAAAGCAACTTCCATTATGAAAACACCCTGGATACTACTAACTTTCCAGGTATCTTCTGTAAAATAATCAGTGCCATCTAATCTTAACTAAGTGTTCAACAAGTATGAAAAACTTTTGTATCACATGCCAAGCTGGAAACAACTTATTTCCTCTGAGGGTCAGGTATGTCACAAGCCACTTGCTTTATCTCTCTCATATGTAGAGGTCCTGTTTTGTAGGCTTCCTCACAAGGAGTCATTGGGTAGCTTAATTAAAGTCCTTACAAAAAATCATATGGCCTTATGCTTCTGTCTTGGCATCTTGCCTCCTTGCACTCAGTGTTGAATAGCTGGTTATGATTTTCACTTCACAGAAAAAGTGCCAGAATACAACTTAAGAAGGAAGCACCAGGAAAAACATACATTCTGCTTATTCTTAAAGGGCAGATACTACAGACAACAAGAACTACCCTTCACTGGACTATTTCCATATCCTCAGAATAAGGATTTTTCTTTCTCTCTCTCTCCCTCCCCCCGCCCCAAGAAAGAAAATAAAGTCTTGAATATCAAATCTTGTACTTCCCTGGTGTCATCACCTGTCTAGTCTATTATATATAGAAAAATCCATCATCTCTCATCAATCTGTGGTTTGCTTTAGATTTTTAATCCTTCATAATAAAACTCCATGCACAGTGTATCCTTTAGCACAATTAAAAGAAGCCAAACCAAAATGACAACAACTCAGCTTTAAGACTTATTTAAAAATAATTCAAGTGCTTCAATATTCAGTATGGTTTTCCCAAGATAAACGTGGTTGGGGTGGGGAAGCTACATTTGTTTTTTTGTTTGTTTGCTTTTTTAAATGGAAGAATAGTAGAGCAGATAGATGAGAAAAAGCTTTCTCAGAGCATCTCATGTCTTGTGCTATACTATATAGTGTGCTCACTTTAGAGTCAGCCAACTGGTTTTAATCATCCCAGTAGGAGATCATCTTATTCCTAGCAGGGAAGCTTCAGGGAAGATAAAAAGAGAGAGAATAAGAGAAACACTGAGCTGGCAAAGGCACCATTATCCAGATAAAGTTTTACACTGAAGTCCTCCTATTCATCCAGTGCTGAACATTGTCTTGTTGAAGTCAGAGTTTATGCAGAGAAAGAGAACAAGGGTCACCTCAGAATCCTTCCCAGCACCTCAAGAGAATGTTTTTCCCTGCTTAGGGCTGTGCATGAGCGACTACTAAGCATAAAGTGACAGCTCTTCTTGTCTAGGTGGTATCACTGCAGTATCACCTCTAAAGAGACTGCTTTGGGCCAAACTAGAAGTTAAAGGCATTCAGCGCACAGCTAAAATCCAATAGCATATATCTATACAAAATAAATATATATCTTCAGAAAATTACCTTAATCTCAGAGGGCTCACATGTCCAGTATATTGGGACAGTCTGTACTGCCCTGACTCTGGACACAGCTAACCCCCCATCCTCCCTCACTTCTGTCTCGGTAGTGCAGAAGTCAGACTTTTCATCCTGAAATGGTACAAAGATCACTGCATCACCATCTTCTAGGGGCAAGAGATGGTCAGGCCAGAGCAAAGGAGTACCATCAGGACAGTGCTCCTCTAATTTATGCCAGAGGCTTGGTTGGCCTTGCAAATGGAAGAAAAGAGAGACTTTAAAGTTCCCTTCAGATTTCCCTTGGGAAATTAAACCACATCTTCTGTTCTCTAATTCTGTTAGGTATTTTTAAGCTGATTTATTTTTCCAACACTGTTCACTGAAGGTGAAATGATTTCCCATCCTGGAAAGTGTTATCTCTCTAAGCATACCTACATGAGCTCCAGTGTAAATTTCTACACCCTGTGCCTGCAGTAATCTTCTCTCTTTTGAAACATCTGAAGCCCAAATTTAGGCTTGAACATGTGCAATAGGAGGCAAAATTTGGCTCCCCGAGTGTGAAATAGCTCAGTTGTCCACTGACTCAACATCAAAAAAAGATCAGTCCGTTGGAAAGGATTCATTTTCAAAACCTGAAGTAGTAAAGAGGTGAGGATAGGAAAAAAGGAAGGGGAAAAAAAAAAAAGAAGAAGAAAAAAAGCGCTTCATCTTTTATGCAGCCAAGTATCCTTTCATAATGGTCTGTTGAAAACATTTGACACACATGACGAAATCTTTTTTTCCAAAAAAAATTAACTGGAATATTTTTCCATCATCTTAAATTTTTCTTTCCTTTCAGCTTTGTTATAAATATTCATAAAGCATTTGTTGAAACAATCATCCTTAATTAGAATTTACAGGAATTAATCCCCATCATACAGTCTGAATTCAGGTACCTCTGAGAACTAACGAGCACTACTTTCTGCAGTTGTCTAGGGTAGTAGAAGTTTTTATGCTTATTTTCATTCCATATTTAAAAGGACCCCTGTCATAGCCTCACAATCCTTTAAGAGAAACCAAAACACAGAGCTCATTCAATGAGATTTTAATCTCCAGTTCAAGCAAAACCATGAACTGTTTCAGAGACCCTGCAGAACACCCAGCTGACATGGAGCTACTGCACCTGCTGCGCATTCTCAGCGTGGGCAGCCCCAGTGAGCTGAGCCACTGGCATCCCCACCCTGCTGCCCAAGCCAGGGAGGGGGGCAGCTTTTCTAGGGACCCAGACAAACCTGCACCACAAAACCTTCACTGACAATGCTGGATATTTGGTTCCAAATGCAGAGACAGTTTGCTGTCTGGTGAATACATGTCCACGACCGTATAGAGTATTTAAAAAGAGATCAAATCAGAAAATGTATTACTATGAATGAGGGGAATAGCAGGACTCATACCTAACAGGCACTAAGTACATTCCTTTATTACACTACTGTGAGGTACTGAGATGCCCCTGTGATGGGCACAGCATAGGAACTTGGTTACATACTGCAGTACCAAGTCTGCTGTTATCCTGGGCTTCACTCTTCCTTCAAGCCTCCTGCTGCACATTCCTCCCACCCACCATAAACATGGAAAGCAAAGCCCAGGGATTTTGCTGAACAGAGCTCTGAGCGGAGGGGATAAAGCTATAGGACCTGATTCCCTGTTACATGAAAGCAAAAGATGCCAAAGTCTTAAAGTACTTTGGCAGAAAGCTAGCTCTGTATAATCAAGAATGCAAGCTCTGCGGTTAGTTTAATCCCTGGAATAGCTCTGCAGATTTCTAAGTAATATTGCACAGGGTGAGTTTGGCTGAATTTTTTTTTTTTTTGATATCTTTAAATTACTTACTGCTGTATTCTCCTTTCTTTTCTTTTTTTTTTTCTTTTTTTTTTTTCAGTCTTTTATGTAAGCTTTTCTTTTAAAACATATATAGGAGAAGTGAGAAAAACAAGTATCTATTCGAAACCAGCAACTTCCAGTGTAAAAAATTTTAATCCTGGGAAAGAAATTAGTTCCAGTAGCTGCCCAAGCAGTGATGTAGTCCCATCTAGAAAGGGCACATTTGCTTCCTCAAGGAGTTTTTCAAGGAAAAGAACATTACAAAAAAAAAACCAACCAAACAAACAAACCCAAACCAAAAAAAAAAAACCCAAAAAACAAACAAACAAAAAAAACCCCACACCCCACCCTTTATTACTGCTATTAATCTTATTATTGCCATTAATTAAGTCTTAGGCTGCTAATGCTGCACCAGCCTGTTTCTGTATTATTGTCACGCTTCTGTGCCCAAAGAAATAATGTCAGTAAAGATCTGGAGTAGAAAGGGGAATTGGAGTTGCATAAATGAGACAGAAGAGTTGGAGTTATTACAGCATATTTTAAAAATACTACTTTTTCCCCCCCCCCTTTCTTCAAACACAAGCTTAGCATCTGAATACAAAAGACTAGCTTAGTGGAGAAAGGAGAGTAATGGCTTATGATTCCCATATGTTTCGGTACCTTTAAAATAAAGGCATGGTAATACTTAAATAGTATTAAGCTTTAAACAGCTGGTACTGTGTTTGTTACTATAGTCATCTGTTTAATTATATTGGAATGTGACAAGAAAGTAAAAAAGGAGGTTACTTTGACAGCTCTGTGTTCAGGGCTCCCAACAGGCCACCAATTAGAACCTGGAAAGAGGAAGGAACTTGTAAAAACTAATTACTACTCAGCAATGGGATATAGACCTATTTTTGTCAGAAAATAACCTTTCTTTTTTTTTTTTAACCTACAAAGAAATCTAGCCTCTTTTAGATAAAGCAATTTTCTTTAGGTGACATTCATGATACATAAACAAAAGTAAAGATCTTTTTGTCAGTCAGAACTTCTGCTTTTTTTTCAGTTATATCCCTTGGTTTCTCTAAACATGTCATGAATCTTAACGCGAATTCCTAAAGATGAATGAAGATATTCTGATTTCCAGAATTTCATGATCAGTCTGAAGGGTTTAAGCCTGTGTTTCTATGTACATTTACAGAAAAGGATCTAATTCCCCACAGCAGTCAGAGAGCAGGTTTTCAATGCACTGATCCAAGCTCTCTCCCCTGGTGATAGATTTCTTCTCTCTCATACTCAGTGACATCTCCCATGCTTAAGAAAAAAAGGATTAGACAAAATGCTGAGCACTACCAATGTTTTTTAAAGCAGCATGCAGCTGAAAAAGCTTAAAAACATACAGGATGAGATGTAGAATATGATCCGTTAAGGAAGTAATTCATACTAGATGAAGGGTTAATCCAGCCCCACATAGGTTAATGGGGATCTTTTCCCTCAGTCCAGTGCAATTGGATTTGGCCTAAACTATTTTCTTTGTAATAAAAAGAAATGAGCTTCTGGCCTCTGATACATTTCTTTTACAACTGCACTGTAGCATCCTTATCTTGTCTTTTCCACCACTCTTGTTCATATTTTAAAATAGAACTACATGTCCACTGTAAAAGTACAGTAGTATGTAAAATCATATCTTATTTAGGTGAGGGTGAATAAAGCTTTTCAAACATTTTCACAACTCAGTTTTGGAGCTTGTCTGAGTACAGACTTTAATAATCTTGAAAATTTAACTTTCTGGCTTGAAATTGCACAGAATGTTTTTCCACAGACAAGACTTGCCTATATTGTTCATTTCAAAGTCAAAGAAAGCCAGATTTGCCCTTTTTTATTTTTAAATCCTTGCATTAAGGTCATTTGTTCCCAGAAACTCTGCTCAATGACAGCTGCACAATTGGAGACTCAGCTGGAGGAAGGGTTGTGCTTGGTATTGCAATTCTGTCATTTCAAAGTGAGATGGTTCAAGCAAGAACCATTTATCTATGTTCACACACAACATACAAGTCATTTTGGCTCCATATCCAAAGGACTCCTTTTAATTTAGGATTTACAAACATGAGTGTTGATAGGGGGGAGGTTCTCTTTTTTTGGTTGGGTGGTTGGTTATTCAGCAGCATAACCCGACCTCAGTTAAAAGCAAAGATTCTGATTCAAAGACTTGTGCCTAAACACAACCAATTATATTAGCTCTATACTTCCCCCAAGTTTAGATGATGAGCTGGAAAGATGTGACCTTGAAAAATAATACACTTATATTTTATACTCAAATACTTTTCAAATAATAGATCTCGTAAGAGTAACTGAGCTGATCTTCTGATAAGGCTTTTCTATTAACATTTTCTGCTCGGTAATTCTTCAGAGCTCACACTTTCCATGGAATTTCCTTCTCCATTTTATCTAGATATGGTAACAACAACATATCTTTGAATGCCTTGTAAAGAACACTGAAAGTAATGTCATTTTAAATGTATAAGGGTTGGCTTTCTCCAGTAGCGTGGCAGTCATTCAAAAGAGACTCAAATACAATATTTTCAGCATAGGAAAAGTTTTAGACAGAAAAATCCAATGGTAATGAACAGCGCTGCTCACAGAAATGACATTCAGTGAAACCATCACCAGAAAAGGCTGACATGTCAGTGGACAGTAATGGGAGGAGATGTCTGGAATTCACTGCCCCTAAATGACTATACTGATTGTGGCATCAGGCTCTGCTGTAGCCTTTGTCCTGAGCCCTGCCTCTGCTAGGAGCCCTCCCCTAACAACAGGGCTGGGAGGTTGCAGTGGACAGCTGTGGACAGGCTGCTTATAAACATAACCCTTCCCAGTGTTATGGGTCTATCTTTGAGAATCTCTCCTGTACAGTATGCAAATTTCTTGCTTCAAAAGCTATACAACTCTTATTCCTTTTTCCTGTTGCTTAAAAATTGAGTGCATGCACAGGAAGAGGAAAGCAATGTCAAAACTTTCCTTTTTAAGGACATACCTGAAACCATGCTGTGTGCATATCAAGGTGATTATAACAGCAAAGATTTATTATACAGTAGCAAAATGATCATGGTAAAAAAATGAAAATAAAAAACAAATCAAACAGGAAAAGCAGGTACAGGTAAAGCACTTTGCTTTCTTGAGTGACCAATTTCTTAATAAATTGCATCATTATTCATTTCACCTCCTGCTCAACAGCTTCCCCCAGCTTGTTTCCCAGCTTCTTAAACAGCTGGAGAAATTTACCCTGCTGTGAATGAGACTTTGTTTGTATAACTGGGGAAAATTAGCTCAATCTTAACTTTCCTGTTAAGGACAGAAGAGCAGCCTGTTTTAACAGTACACCATGAAAGCTAAATACATATACAGGTGCCTCCAAAGTAGCTTATATATATTGGATCCTGTACATAGTCTTTAAGGGTAAGATCTACAGTTTACATATCTCTCTCTTAAACAAATGAGGACAAAACCTCTATAGGTATATTTGGTTCAAAGTAATTTTCTTTCAGTGTGGTTCATTCAGCTACTTTTAATGTTAACAGTTCAGTACCACCAAAAATGCTACTGCCTCCAATGACTAATTAGAGAGGTGACAGTAATGGTTTTCTAATTAACATACAAAACTTAAATTGGCTTTAATTAGTCTCAATATCAATTAAAGAATAATGGGGTCATTTCCCATTTAAATCACAGAAGCTTCAAGCATAAGCTGCCTTAGAGGAAATTAGTTTGCAATTAAACAGTGTTATTAATAATTGCCTGTAAATGGTAACAGGCAAGCTGTTGCACAGGCCATGCCTAGTGGTTACAATTATAACCATCCACATAAAAGTTGACAGAGGTAAATTCTGAATAATCCTCTCAGGATTTCAATTTGCTTAGTTTAAATCTCCTGCCTTTGTGATTGTCATTGTCCATTGTTTTCTGTCAACAAGACATTTGTTTCACAGGGTACTATAATGTGTTATTCTATATTACCATCCCTATCTGCCTTCATCTGCCTCCTGACAGCAGGGGTTCTCCAAACTCTTCACAGCTATACTTACAGGCAGAAGGTAATTTTTCCAACATAAAAACCTGTATTTACATGCAGTAGTTAAGACAAAATGAGCCTCTGGTCACACTAGAGTCCTTAATGTAAAACCTCAACATGAGAGCTAACAGTATTTTTTACTGACATAAACCTCCTTTTACTTGCACAGTCTCTATATTAATAGCCTAAACACACAACCAAGAAACTGATATATGCTGTCCTCAGAAAAAAAAATATGTATCCTTATTACAAGCTTAAAGTCTTAAGTTAGAGGTTTTCGTTTGGGGTTTTTTTTCTGAAGGTGTGGAATGAACACCCATGCTCATCAGTATTAGATATGAGCAGTTTAGGGAAAGCAGATAAAGAAAAAAAAAAAAAAAAAACCACCACAAACCACTCAACAAAACAACTACCTTATGAAAGTCAATATCAAAACACCATCTACCTTCAGCTGTACTATGATTTTAGCCAAGGACTCTGACAGTATGAGATTTTTATGCAGTCTACATCTAGAACAATAAAAAATGACACCCCATCACACAGGATCACCCCATAAAAACTTCAATTCAAATGCAAGCTTCTCTAAAAATTCCCCAGTGCAAAAAAAAAAACCCAAAAACAACAGGTGGGGGGAGAAGGAGAATTTCTAATCTAGAAAACTGCATGATTCCCTTAGTAAAGAAATTAAATACAGAAGTAATAACAGTAGCTCGAAACACACCAATAACAGTATTGTGCTAGGCCTCTAAGCATCTTCCTATTTAAGAATCTCAGCCAGCTGTTCTAACTCCTCCTAAGTGCAAAATTGTAGGTTAGTTATTGAGAAACCAAGTAACTTCCTTGACTTCAGGAACAGTCACAAAAAAGATAAGATCCACTCAGCTCAGCATCATTTGCTTAGCTGATTTCAGTGCTCCAAATCAAACCCTATAAAAAACAGAGAAAGCAGTTTTACTGGTGAAAAATAGATTATAACCCACCTGAGTTTTCATCTTTGCTAGCAGTGGTCTGATGAAATACAGCAAAAACTTCTATATCTTCCTTCAGCTTGGTGAGCAGTGTGCTCAGCTCAGCTGTAAATAACTATGCTATTACTCTGACCTTTAATTAGTTAATCAAACTCCTCTGCTTTATATTGGAATACTGGTCACAAAGTATAACATTCATAACCATCCTGGAAGTGAAGCCACCTTTAATGATGTCTACTCAATGAAACAACACCTATAAAAACAGAGCAGCACCCCTCACACTATCTTTTCTAACTAGTGTTTCCCTCCTCCAGACATTATAATGCTTCTGCTGAGAAGTCAGACCATATTCAGCTGTGTACTGAGAAAAGCAACACCTGTTGTAGACTCTAATGTGTATAAAAAAAACAGAATCAATGTATGTACTACATTTGGATAATGTCTTGTTATTAAACTCTTCCATAATAGAGCAGAAAGAACGAAGTGAAGGAATTGTTTTGTTGAACTTTTGGAAAACACCCATAGTCTCCTTCACCCTAATACATCAGCTTGTAGGCAAAGGGGAAAAACACATAATCTAAAAACATTTTTCTTGTTCCCATTTGAATTCTCAGAGACCATAACTAGGGTAGCAATACGGACGTAGGTCCTACCGCTCAGTTGAGCGTTCAGTAAGTTAGCATTTCTTATGCCACTTTGTTTCTATTTCATGTTTTCATATTATCTGAGCCTATTCTCCTCCTTTCAAGGAGGTACGGGGATTGCTACAGGTGTACCTGTTCAGAGATTACAGTGAAGCACTTGCAACTGGATCTGCCATATAGGGATTAATCTCTTAAACCTACAGACAGCAGAAAACCACATGACACCGAATGGTTCTGAGAGACCAGGACAGCCTCAACTCCTTGAGAGCATTTTGTACCCTCTCTCTTTTACAAATATAGGAATGTCAGCAAAGGAATAAACATACAAATGAATGTTGGCTTCTTTGCCCAGATCTTCAAAGAAAACAACATAGAAACCAGATCTCTTGCAGCCTCATGGCTGCCAGGGGAGCAGATGTAGGTTGACTGGATGTGGCTCCTTCACCTCATTCTCACACTGTTTACTGTAGGAGGTGGCAGAGATCCGACCCATAGGGTTCTGGTTGAGCCAAGGACAGCAGGATGCTGGGGATGGTTTTCTGCTATTTGGCCACTTTTCTACTCCTTGACATCAGTGTTAAGTGGGTGCAAATGAGCATAACCAGTGCTGAAAGGGAACATTTCACACCCACTTTGTGCAGGTGTAAATAACTATTCAAAGTACACAGGCAGGAATCCAGCCCCTTACATCCTCCTGCTAAGGCTGGAGTAGTACATATCCAAGCACTGTATATCAATATAGAGGTAGGAGAAAATATTCCCTTTGCAAAAGTCAGGTTTGATGCACTTAATGCTAAATCCCATTACTCTTTCCAGCAGGTTTATACTCACTGGTTTAATGAGAGTGACATGACTAAGATTTGGCCTCTAGTCTATGTGATGAACCTTTTCTGGTCTCCCTGTGATGATATTGCCAACAGATCTCTGATTTCTTGGTTTTCTTTGTGAAATAAAAGAACTATAGGGCTTTAGACCTTTCCCATCCTCATAAACTAGCCGAACTGTAACAACCACAACAGCATGGTCCTGTCATACCTTGATCCAAGACTGGTGAGAAGCTGGATCTTCTGAGCTATTTCAGAAGACCAACTATCTGATGAACTATTTCTGAAATTGCTTTCAGATTGAGCTGTTGTATAACACATTCAGTAACCACAGAATAACAAGAGTGCAATTAAAAACTAGTGTACTGCAAGGGTTCAGATGACAATGATATAGGTAATAGCCCACAGTTCATTAATATCTTATTCTTTTAGTTATAGCTTAGCTCAAGCACATTCTATCTACAGATGTATACAGACAATTATTTTGGGGGAAACATAAAAAAATGAATAAATACCAACACAACAGTGTCAGCCCTGGGAGATAGAAATGATACACAATTGTCACTTCAGAGCAGAAATGTACACCTCCCAATGAATTAATAGGATTATCACTCTCAAAATTCATTATGAAAAGGACAAAAAATGTATTGCTAACTGTCTTAGCCCATATTGCCAGTGTTAAGAGTGGTTAGGAAAAAAAAAAACAAAAAAAACCCAAAAAAACCCCAAACCCCAAAAACCACCTAAAACACAGAAAACCACAGTAGGTCTGACATTAAAAAAAAATGATGCCAGGAAGGCCTTGCTGTTACAAACTTTACATTGACAGTGGAAAAAAAAAATAAATCACACTTCTACAGGCAAAGCCACCTACAAGTGCATAAGAAGATTTGAGTTTTAGTCCATTTTGGAAACTCATTTATATTTTCTGAAGATGCCTAGATTGGTGCAAGCAGAGGGAACTCTAACAACAAGAACACCTGCAGGAAGATACCCGAGCTTCAGTGGTGAATCTGTCTTTCACACAGACTAAGCTCCTGCAGAAAATCCTGCTTTGAAAAGAAGTACTGTTGCTATCACCAAGGAGCAGCTAGTTTTTGGACACAAAAGCAGTGAAGTAACCTTCTAGTCCAAACTGGGAGGGTTTGAGTCATAGCTCCTGGTGTTTCTCCTCAAAACCTCTGCTTTAAGCACTTTTTCATTGGTTGCAGTTGTTAATGATGGGGCCATAAGTTAAACTGAATTATAAAAGCAATACATCATGACAGGTAGCAGAAGCAATTGGTGCAGCCACTGCCATGTGGAAGGTCAGTCACAAAGCAGTGGTCTATATGATATATTGTGACTATCACTCAGAGAGTTGCCCTCCTCATGCTGAAACCAACAGGGTCTCACTCAGGCCCAGGAAAAGCAGTACATAATTCAGTGAAGAATTCTTTCTGAAAAGCCCTTGAGTATGGCTAAGTAATAATGACCTTGTTTACCTCGTTTAGCCCCAAGTTCTCCAAGTAAGAGCTGGCCATGAAGAGTTCTTATGCTCTCTGATATCCAGCCGGGACAGTGTGTCCTGTCTTTGTTTTCAGCCATCAGGCTTGTGTCAAACACACCCTGACAGCTGCAAAATTTTTTGGTAAAAACAATAATTCCACTTTTCCTTTCCATCTGCCTGCAGATGGTTTAAATCTGACCCATCAAAAGGAGAAGAAAAAAAAGGAAAAATAATATTCCAGCTGAGATGAAATTATAATGATTGCTGATTTTATATAAAGAAAATAACAGGTTTTAGATTTGCAGAAGAGTCCTTGCAATGATGAATTAAACTGTGCATGGGAGAACTGGAGGATTTACCAGTTGATCTGGGTTCTCTATACTTCATTTAAGACCTCTTTAAATCAGCAAACATCCACATGAAATATAGTCAGCAATGCCTGTCATGGATGACAGCTACTTTTTTCCTTTACTAAAGAGAACTTTTGCCAAGAATGACTGAACTACAGTTCAAAATACTAGAAGGGAATACTTTCCAAACGGGTAAATTTGAAGCATGAGGATCCTACTGAGTTTCAGTGTTCCTCTGAGCTTCTCTATAGTTCTAACAGAAAAAAATCCTGATGTCATTCCATGTTTTTTACCAACCCCCCTGCATTGCAAATGCTGCTTTGCAAGCTCACATTGTGAATGATGAGTTTGTTCATGGAGAACGTCAGCTATTACAGGTAAATTGCTAGCCAACTGGTTTCAGCGCTTGATGTCCACCTTTGATGAGACTAGCACATGCTGTAAAGTAGCATAGATGCAAAGTAACAAAAATAAATTACTTTATGTCTAGGAACATGGAGTGAAGAATGAAATGGCACCCCTTGTTGTGATTGTCTCTTAAGGACAGCACGCATACATTGTTGTGAAAAGTTCACAAAATAGTAATTTTATAAAAATAATGAAATAGCAGTTTTATTTTCATGAGTTCAAACAGTTATCTTGAAGACTTTACTGCATCATCAAGGCTAGCAGCAATTTCCAGTCACTGCAAGGGGAAACTGATGCTACCATATACACCAATACTGGAAGATGTCACGTCACACAAGAGCCGAGGAAACAAGAAACAGAATCACAGAATTACTCAGGTTGGAGAAGACCTTCAAGTCCAACCTCAACCTAACCCTACTACCCTAACTCTAACAACCCACCACTAAACCATGTCCCTGAGCACCACATCTAAATGATTTTTAAGCACATTCAGGGATGGTGACTCGACCACTTCATTGGGAAGCCTGTTCCAGTGCTTGGCAACCCTTTGCGTAAAGAAGTTTTTTTCTGATATCCAACCTAAACCTACCCTGGTGCAACTTGAGGCCATTTCCCCTTCTTCTGTCACCAGGGAGAAGAGAGTAACCCTGCTCTCGCTACAACCTCCTTTCAGGTATTTGTAGAGAGCAATAAGGTCTCCCCTTGGCCCCCTCTTCCCCAGACTAAACAGCCCCAGCTCCCTCAGTCACTCCTCATAAGGTATGTTTTCTAAACCCTTTCTAAACTAGAAGAATATGGCATTAAGGCATTGTAAAACACTATAGTTTGCCAGAGCATCTTGTCCCCACAGTATCAGATTTTTGCATTAGGACACAGGTAAGGTAAGGATGAGTTTCCTAACAGTACAAGATCTCATAAAGATCCCCTTAAGCCTATTCTCACAGAAACATCATTGACAGCAGGGCAAAAAGGCCAGCTAAGCTAACTGGGAAGCAAGGAGAATAAGCAGCAGCAGGTCTCTGTAGGATGCACTTAAGTTTTTTCCCTGCTACAGAACATGTGGATTTTTCTAAAGGAGCCAGAATGTCTCCTGGGATCCTGCTGAATGATGGTCCACTTCCCCTTTGCCCTTTACCCAGAGCTGTTGCTCCTGCCAAGCACTTCCATTTACTGTGACTGAAACCACCAAATAAACAAATGGAGTCTGTATTTGTATTGCACCTTCTGACATCCACAAATCCATCCAGGTGTTAGAGCTTATGGACAGATCAAACTCTCTGTGCAAACAGATACTGTGTCACTGTGCCACATCCCTGGACTTCTGCACTGCCAGACAGCCAGGAGTTTGGAACACTTCCCTAAAGCAGTAGAGCTGGGAAACAGGAACAAGGATAAGGGTGGAAAAAAATCATTAAAAACAACAGGTGGCTAAGTCACACAAAATATCCTGTAGAATTCAGAAGCAGGGCTGAGAATTCCTGTGCATAAAAGATTAATTACCCTCTCTGAAAGGATGTCTAAAAAGCAGCACAGTGTTCAATTAAAAAGAAAAAAAATTGAACAGCCTAGTAGTGATATGGACAGAGCTTGTTCTGAGTAACCTACTCTTCTTCTTACTGCAATTCTGTCAATGTAGCATCATATCAGTAGCATCACATGCATGAGTAGGCTTGGGCTCTCCCTGGCTAAATAATGGACTTGAGGCTGCAAAACTGTTACCCTTTCCTAAGCAACAGATTGAATTCAGGAAATTAAGACTCATAGAGTGGTGACTAATGCTTTTGTCTGGCTAGTTCTGAAGTACCCACGGATGGCTGTGAATGTTGTGTTGTCTTCCATTCCCATTCTTGAAAGGCCAAGTTCAGTCAGACCCAGGCGCCATCCCACCTCTAACAAGAAGTGATTACTGTGTGCTGCCCTCGGGGCACGTGCTCTGTGGAAAGCAGGTTTCAATGTACAGTAGAAGGTTCTTCACACAAGTTCAGTCAGACTTTAGGGAATCATATAGGCCCATCCAGCCTCCTCCCTCTTTGTCCAGGGGGAATCACAGAGAAGTGATTATCTTGGAACAAAAACAGATGCTTTAAAAAAACCCCAGGGGATGATGGAAAAAAGACATTACACAGTCTCCTCACGTGAGCAACAAGTACACCCCACAGCTGCTAGCTTTGTTTTTGCATATTTTACATATTTACATACAGAAAATATTTCCAAACATCCCTGTATTTATTTAAAACTTCATCAGTAACATGTCTGACAGAACAGATCCAGTGCAAATGTAGTCACTGGGTGACACTTCCCTGCATTGGTTTTAAGATGCATCATGGGTCCAAATGCTGCTTGTAGTGAAGTCAACAACAAATCAAAGGAGATGAGCTATCTTTATAATCCTGAAGTACATAGCAAAGGCCTTCAGCCAAACTGTCTGAAAATCAGTGAGGCAACACTTCTGAAACAAAGACAACCAGTACCTTAGAGAAAGTGGTTTTTTTTCCTCACATCACAGTTACCAGGTGCTTACAGGTGGGTGGTGGGGGTTGGGCTGGAATGGGAATAAATGTTTTGAAGGAAAGTCTGAATAGCTTTCCTCAGACAGTATAGAGAAGTGAAGGAAACTGCTCAAGATCAGAAAGAGGTGGGGGGGTGCAGGTTGTTGCCTCCTCCTAAAGCATATTTCAGTTTAAAAACAGGTAGGGTGACACCCATGTACATGCTCATCTTCAACTGACAATAGCCCCCATTCAGAAAAGGTCAAATGATTACCCGAAGAAGCATTTGGTCATGAGCACTTCTTGGTTTTATTTGTAAGAAAGCCCTCCTCTTCCAGCCCAAACAGCCATGCAGGGAACTGGGCAGACCCACCATCCCTGGTCACCCTATGTAGGCACCATACAATTTGAAAAGTCTGGCCATGGGAAAGAGCATAGGGCTAGCTTCCCACACAGTCCACCGATAAGAAAGCCAAAGAGGAAGGGATCATGGGGTGAGACTGTTGCTCCAAGCTGCCTTGTTGAGCTTACTTACCAGGTGGACCAGCAGTCTATCCCTCAGAGCCAAGGAATTAACTTCTTCACAAAAGCAAACCAGAAAGAAAAGAGTGAAGAAAAAGCAGGGGTAATTGTGTAACTCACAGATTCTACCCAGCATTGGCTCCATTGCTCAGAAGACAGATAAAGCAGGACAGAAAAAAACACTAGTGAGTGAGGAAGATTTATCCAGACTGTCACCCCAAAAGTGCTTTACTGATGAGGCTCTACAGAATTCTCCCCCTTGGCTTCTACACAGATGCCAAAATAGAAGTTCATACCTTTTACATTGGGCAAGTGAGAGAGACTAGGGAGTTTCCCACTGAGCAACTGGCTTCCTCAAGTTGAATTTTCTCTTTATCCATCTCCATCAGAAAAGAATAGAGTGTTACTCTTAAAAGGGAACAGATTTTTTTAGTTTTGGCCAGATATAGAAAACTTTGTTGCTATGTTTGGCTTCTAGTGTAGGACTCTCTGCTTGCTGGTGGGAGGAGGAAATTAGAGCTGGTGTTATTCATAGCTAAATGGGTATGAAAAACAAACCATCTCCCTTTGAACCTTGGTGCTACTACGGGCATTCACATAACAAATCATTTTCAAAACCTGTGGTACCTCTGTACATGCCATGGCCAACATCAAAACTTTATTACCCGCTCATTTTCCCATAGAGATAAATGGTTGCAGATGCACATTTATTGTCAAGGAAAAGACATTGGTGTAGATCCTGGTGTTGGTTTCTTGTTTGGTTTTTGGTTTTTTTTTTTAAGTGTAATTTCTCACTTGTCTTCAAAGAAAGCAAAAGTGATATTCTGAAGGAGAGACAATTACTGGAAGGCTGCATCATCCAGCCCCCCTCCTCTTCTCAACAACCTCAAAAAAGAAATCGGCTAAATAAATTAATCAGCATCCCAGCCCAATGCACAGCTCAGCTGTGAGGAATTCTCACCAGATGTCTTGGTCCCCACCCGGCCTCCCACATCACACAGGCAGCATGATCCCTTGTAGTCTGAGGTCCTGCCAGGATGACTGGCCCCACCATCTGGGGTCTCCATGAAGGGCTGATGGCACCCCTGTCCCCCCAGGGCCAGCCAACCCCAGCCCCAGCAACTGGACCCTGGCCATGCTCACCTCCCTCACCAGCACAGAGGACGCCAGCCTCACTCCTCACATTTTCCATGGCATTTCCCCCGTGTCAGGTGGGCTGAGCACTGCTGTGATCACCCAGCTGGATTCTGTGTGCAAGGGAAGCACCTTCACCAGGCACCAGGCTAGGACCCATTTTCCAGATAACACCCAAAATGAGATTTATCCAGATGTAACCAATGAGATTCTCCATGGGCGTTAGGTCACTAAAGCCAGCTGAGTGACACTGATTTACATTTATGGAGGGTGTAGATCATTATGGATAAAATCAGTCACAAGTTCTTGACCATCACTTTCCCTGCACTCATTTCTTGATGCAATAAGAGCAGGTAGAAATAACCTCTGTGAGCACCAGGAAAAACAGGTGTGGGGCAACACAGCTCAAGCCCTACTCTGGTGAGAGCAGTAGAAGTTACTAGGAGAAGAAAAAGCACGGCAGCTAGCTCATCCCCTAGCTTAACACGCTCTTGCTTCCTAAAGCACTTTTGCTTCACTGAGGATGGTTGTGATTGTCTTAAAGCAACAGGGCTCCCAGATCTTTTCTCCCGTACAAAAGATCAGCTCACTTTAAAGAAAAAGATTTCCTGCAATGTTTATCCTAAGTTTTCCTTGACAGTTTAGACCAAATTTCTAGAGTCCTCACACTGTTCTGGCATTTTTTGATGGCTGTCACATCCCACTCTGTGTCTTTAATGTGTTAACCAAATGATCAGTAGGCATTATTTGCTTATTTTTCAGCACTCCACCTCAGCAGCCCACATCCCATCTTCATGCCCACTGTCCATGGAGGCTGTTCTTTCCCAGTAGCTCCCGACCGCATTCTCTCCTACAGAAAGATTTTGAACATGGTCTCCTCCATTCCTGGCCTTCCTCAACTTGAGTTTTTGTCTGGCAGCTCTCTTTATCCCTTCACGACCCAGGAAAGGAGAGCATGGTGATTTTGCAAAGAAAGAGCACCCGGCTTGCTGTCCAGTCCCAGAAACAGGGCCAGAAGCAGGATGTATGGGGAAAATTCTGCTCATCTCCTGATGCTCTGAAACAGAGTACATCACATATGGTCAGGAACTTTTGAGGATTTTGCAACTAAATTCTTAACAGCTCCCTGCTGATTGCATGCAAGTGGCAATTTTTCAAAAGCTGAATGCTTGGCCAAAGTTTGGAGGTTGTCCGTCGTCCTGTGTTCCCCCCCCCTCCGTTGGAACAGTAAATGATATATCTGTGACCAAAACACCAAACCTTCAGCCCTTGAGCCAGAACATGGACATGCAAACATTTCTTAATTAAACAGTTATAAAATAATTTTAGTAGGGGCAAAGTTATCTCCTTAGTGGGAATCACTGAACTTTGAAAAAAAAAGGTCAATTTGAGATAACTTGCACAGAAATTTTCTACTTGATGGCTGTCAAAACTGCCAGAAAATTATAAAATCAAAATAGGTCTTAAACTAAGAAGTGTCAGATTATGATTCTGCTAGGTCTGATTGTAAAATAGCCTCTAGTGTTAATGCAACTTAAAAATATTTTTTAAAAAACCCCAAACACAAAATAACCCCCACATTGTAGAAGCAGCAATTGACACAGTATGTGAAATCAAAAGCTAGTGCCTTCACGAGAGCCCTGCTTTAAATCCCTTTGATGCTAGGCTTTCACTCCATCCAATTTTAGTAGAGAATGAGTCTAAAACACTTGTTTGTCTTCTGTTGAAAATGTAAAACCCTTGGCTCTAAAAATTTATCTCATAAAAAAAAGTAGAAACTCAGGATGCTGTAATTTACAAAGAGATTTATGAGTTCTTCCGTTGCATAAGAATAAAAAGAAAGCATTAAGTAACTGTTGAGAAATACAGACCAAACTGAAAATGCTACATAAAAAATATAACAATAAAATTCACATTAAATTATTTATTCAGTAATTAAAACAGTGACACTTTTCTTTCTACAAAGCTCCCCCCCTCCCCACCCCCCCAACAGTTTTGAAGAGCAGGGCAAAAAAGTTCAATGGAGTTTTGAGGGAAGCAATATTGGAAAACAGGTGGGGGGAGGAGTGGGACCCTGATTTGACTGATGATTTCATACAACAGCTACAAACAGATAGCAGGGAAAGTGCAGCATAGTTCTGCAGATACTTTACTAGATTACTGTAAACCTCAACTGCTATAAATCAGTTGTCTATAGGTACTAGCTACCTGAGCCCATGCTTACCACAATCAATGCTGATTCCAACTGATGTCCACCAACGTTGGGCCAGACTCCAGGCCACCACATAGTACCAGCCAACCCTGGACTGCAATTTAGGCACTCGAGGCTGGTCCCAATGATCTCAATGCCATCAAAGATTGCAGCTCCTGCACACAAGCAACCATCATCACTGATGCACCGCTGATCCATGTGGAAGGCTTGAGCCTTTGAGCAGGTGCATGAGATAACTGTGATGGTTTACTTTCCCCCATCCCTAAGCTACTGTTATTGGGAGCTAAAACCATTCTGCATTTCATAGGGATCGTCAGCCCAGTTTTCACAGGTCCTACTGTGGTGTCATGGAGACTGCAGAGCAAGAACAGGGAGAGAGGGTCATGGACACTGTGCACACGAGGGGCAGCTAAAACACAGGTTTCTGGGAACACCTCTAATTCACATTGGCAACCAGTTCACCCCATAAAATGGACCATGTATAAACCTGCCAAAAAAGTCTGATTTTTAATGTGCTGAGCAGTAGCTGCTCAACCATCTACATACAATGCTGGAGAGGATCATCTCTGCTCATAGCTCTACCATCTTAACCTTTACAAGAAGTCTGCTCCTGCCTTTCCTGTCACAGGGATTAGATTTTAACCTTGCTCAGCAACAACCCCTTAGTCCTTAAAGGGACATCCTCCTGCATCACAACTGTTGATTGTGCCCATAGGGCTAATATGTAAAAGCAGTATTTATTTTCAAATATCTTCCTGCTTTACATGAGATTTCAGTACCAAACAACATGCATCAGCCTTTTTTTTTTTTTTAAATCCACACACAAGTAATATTTATCCACATTAAATTCAAGCAGTCAATTTTAAAAATATATATATTTCTAAATTGTCTATAAGAAATATAGGTTGCTGGTCCATTGATATGGAGAAAAAGCTTGTACCTGAAAATAATTAAAAGAATCATATTCAAAAAGATATGCTTGTCTGCTGAAAGGCAATATATTGCACCTCTCTACATTACTACTGACTTCGTGGTCATCTCTACAGGCACAACAAATCAGGGTTGCTTGTTGTTTGTTTGGTTATTTTTGGGGTGGGGGATGTTGTTTGGTTTTGTATTTTATAAGTATGTAAAAAATTCCATTCACTCCTGAGTTAACAGAGAATGCAATAAAATGCCTACAGTTTCCCAGTCTCAGATGAGATTTAGTGATGGTATTCATTTCCAAAGGATGTGCACTTGAAGTATGATGGTAGAATGAAGGGAACCAGGTATAGCTACACATGTATGTGTATATATACACACAGGGGATTGTGAGAAGAGGAGAGTAAGGCATACAAAATAGCCTGGAAGCAGAAAGGCTGGGTACAGGCAACTCAATCTTAAGTGCAGGTTGGGGGAAATGTAACGGTCCCACAACCTTGTACACTCTGAAAGCTGTGATAAGATTCATCCTTGAAAGCATGTTTTGAAGCAGAATGTTGATGACTGAGAGAGAACTGCCATTCCCTGAAGATCTTCAAGCTATGAAAGAGGTATCATATAAACTGATAACTGAATTTGAGTGTCTAGTGAGGAAAGGAATCAGAATAAAGTGCATTTTAGTATTGCCAAGCTTAGCTTATTCAGCCCTCCAGAAATCAAATCTGGTGGGCAGTCAGTAGCTGAGCTATTCCATCATCTTGTTGGGATGGAAATGACCAGTTGAAAAAAACTGGTATTTGCTTTTCAAAAACTGGTGGACAGATTGAACCCTCACAGTCTTAAAACAGACACAAAAATTGACAGCAGATTTCTCAACAGAAATAAAATCAAATCCCGGACAACTTTAAGGAGTACAGTATGTAGATTTTCTTGAAATAAAACAATAATTTCCCTATGTTCTCCCAGAAACAGTGACAGAGTACATCATGTTTTATAAGTCCTCACAAAATTAATCATCTACGTTCTTGGGACAGCATCAGAACTCACCACACATAAGAAGAATGAAACAACTCCTTTAGTAATGTGTTAAGACACATAACTTGTCTGTGACCTGATTTTAAGGGCTTTTTTTTTTCCCTATCTGCAGAAACATGAACAGTCTTAACATTTCTGTTTCTTTCTCACTGCCATCAATTCTCTGCAACTGCAGTGTTGTGACCAAGTGCTCCCCTCCTCTTTCAAGAACAAAACCATCACAGCATCTGCTTCTCATAAGCACATTTGTGCATGTGTATAAGTGTGCGTGTATGAGCAAGAGAGGGAGAAGTAAATGCTGAATTTAACTTAAAAGTTTATCACAGGGAAGGATTTTTTCTTTCCCATCGTTCAAATTGTGGAACATAGAAGTAGAGATACTGCTATGCACTTGTGCTTTTACTTTCAACTCACATGTTAGTACAGGGGCGGTTAGTTACTAAGGAAAAAAGATTAATTTAGTTGACTTTTAAAGTCTATTGACTGGTGTATGAATGGCTATATATGATAGCAGGTTTTTATTGGCACTTGACTCCCAAAGCCTGCAGAGCAACACAAGTTCCTTCAGCACACTCAGATTCAGCAGTGGAAACTGGGCACATAACAGTAGTCCTTGAGGTGGAAGAGGCAATAGCTTCCCCACATATTCATCCCCACTATCCATCAACTCAATAAAACAATCCAGAAAGGAATTCCAGTGCAAACTGGGGGCCTCTTTTTCCTGTCCTATTTTGCTTTGACATCTATAGGGAACAGGAGGATGTCCCTCATTATCTGAACTTGAAAAGAGGAAGGCAATGAACTGACTGCTCTTGCTAGACTTTAAATTATTTCAGGAAGTCAAAAACAGTACATCTCAAAAATAAATGTCGCTTTTTCTTTTGCTCCCCATGGCACCAAACTCACCAGCCGTGAAGTTCAAAAAGGATATATTGTCTCTTTGCCTTCCAGCTTTGCCAAGACCAGAAAAAAAGAGTTATATTTAAAACAAGCTTGGATTTTTTTTTTCCCCCTCCCTGTATTTCTAATACTGTCAGAGTTCTTAAGTTAGAACCCTTATTCTTGAAATATTTCCTGAACTATATTGTCCTGATAAGAAGGTGAACTGTGGAAGCTATTACTATGTTCCCTCGCATACAGTTTTCCTATTGCATTGCAAATTCATTGACAAATTAAGGAGCTAGCTCCAGCAGAGCAGCAATAATACATAGGATTGCCATGAGAGTGAAATTTATTAAGAGAAAGAAATGCTGATGGACTATAAAGATGAGGAAAAAAACCCCATCACATTTAATTTAGCAACCCAACACAGAAACTACAACCCTACTATTTTAAAGTAATATTTAAGCATAGACCATTCAGCACTTTTATACTGTCTCAAACTTCAAATCAGCAAGGTACACTCTTAAAGGTCTTGCCAAATTGTGACATAATCCTAATGCCTCCAGTGCCAGGACGTCAAACCTTCTCATGCGGCAAGGGAGAACACTCAACACCTCATAGGATCAAGTTCAAAAAGCCTGGAGAGAAGCAGCAGCTCAGGGAGGGAGGCCTGAACCTTGAAGTGGCATGCATATCCCAACACTCCCCCTCCCCTTTCACACACAGATCCATGTGGTCTCCACCTGAGAAACCTACATTTACAATGCTTGTTGCCTTAAAATTAAACTGTTTCTTATCTCAGCTGTGCGTTTATGTCTTGCTTTCCATTTAGCTGGTTTGTCTTCCAGACAGTGATGTCTGAAAACAGTGGTAACAGAAATATAATAGGTTATAAGGACCTCAGGAAATATTACAGAGGGAATCCTGAATGCATAGAACAGAAAGGCAACATCTCCAAGCAACAGCTAGGATACGGCAACTCAGGCCCTGATTCTGTGCTCAGTCTCACCTAAGCATATGCTGACACTCACTGGAGTCATCAAGGGCTGACCCAGCTCCAGCACATTGTAGGACATGGCTGTCAGGGGTAATCTTGCAGCACTTATCCAGGATTGGATCATGCTCACCTTGGCTTCAAGTAATGTCCTTATTATGCAAGTCAGACCCAAGGCCCAGGACAGAAATGGGGTTCCCAAACACCTTGCAGAGCACTTTGACTAGACATGGCCACATCATTTTCAAGTTCAGATTCTTAACCAGACAAAAGCCAGGCCTGAATTTGTGCATGCTCAGCATGTGCAAGTTCTTACAAAATTCAAGAGCTGCAGCTGGGGTCTTATAAGGCTCACAGCAAATCTGGGGTTAGACATGCAGACTCTGAAGTCAACAGGAGTTGAAAATTTCAGCGCTTTCCTTGAGGTACTCAGCAGATAGATCAGGCCAGTTGAAAATTATTTGTCTCCACAGTTTACACATTTTTATAAAACTGACATTTCATTCCTGAATATTGATGTTATAAGTTACAACCCTTGAAATGGCTTAGCTGAAAGTCCTGTCTCGTGAGTTAAAATAAGAATATGATGATGTTTATGAGCACTGTGAGGGCCCGAAACATAATCCACAAGGGGATAAGTCAACAGCTTCAATGGATCATCTATGAGGCCCAAACTCGTGTCAAATTTAAATCTTTACAAGTATTTGGTCCCATTTTGAAAGAACAGATGGGTTGGAAATGCAGTTCCTGTAAACCCAAGCTTTGCTCCATGCTAAAGGTGTTTGCATTTCTGACAATCAGCACAGCACAAAGCCACCTTTAGAAGCAAGAAAATAAAACACCCTTACTACAATCTAACACCAGGAAAAATATTTGGCTGAAACTTTAGGTGCGAATTGTACTTGCTTAAGCTACAACAGAAGGACAAAAACATCAAAATCTAGTAATTTGGAAACAATGAAGGTTTAGCTCTTTAAAAGAAAAGAAAAGATTGATATTTGAGGTAACAAACAAAACAAAAACCAAAATGCACAAATGCATCACACACATCTAAAAATAGCATTTTATACATTTTTTTTTTGCCAGTGCTTCTCTGAGAGCAAGTTCTTTAAACAGAACTTAACAATTTTACAATTTTTTTTTAAAAAAATATGTCATCCTAAAATAGCCCATCAATCCTTACCCAAACTTTCTGTATTTCTACAAAAATAGATGCACAAAGAGCTACAAAATACTGTATTCCTGAAGGGAGGTGCACTGTAGTCAAGGGAGAGTCTTTTTCCTGACAATTGAGACTGTTGATAAAAATATCAAGCTGAACAGAACAAAACACTGTTAAAAGAGCAGAAAGGAGTTAGGTTGCCCAGCTGCAGCAGGCTCAGATGAGGAAAGAAAGAAAAGTTAGGGTTTTGTTTTTCTCCAACACTGCAGGACCCATAACGGCCTTACAAACAAAAGGCTCAATAGCAAAACCAGGATGGTTGGCTCTTCATCTTCATATGTCCTTTGCCCCAAGCAGAAGGAGTCAACGACTGTTATATCACCCGCCCAGCTGTTCTGACTCCAGCTATAGCTGGTCTTAATTTATCTGAACTTCAGAACCAAGAAGTTTCCTTGCTCTTGTCCTGATGCTGTAGACCTACATTGCAGAAAAAAAAAAAAAAAAAATTAAAATTTGATACAGCTTTTTTTCTCCCTAAGAAAGTCAAGTAAGGATCAAGAGGTTTTGATTTAAAAAACAAAAGGGAAGACCCCCCCCCCCCAACTTACCATACTACTGGATCTGTTAGTAACATTGCTATTGCTCCCAAGTTTTTAGTTTATGTGGGATAAGCTTAAAACCACACTTAAGTTTTAGATTGGCTCAAGTGGCTCAGGAATGCTGATAAAAATTCCATGTGTGCTTCCTTGTTTTGACCTCATTTGGAGCATGGCGTGGCATGACAAAATCCTCCAGCAAGGTGGAAAATAATCCAGTATGAAACAGAATAATTTTTCCTGATAGGGCCCACCCACAGACCCTACCTCTTTTAGGAAGGGCCTGACACTTTATGATCTCTCAGTTTCTGTGGCATTTCACCTCACCAAGAAAAGAGGGAAAATGTTCCTGCAGCATGTAAAAAAAACCAAATAATTTCACCTACAGAGTGTTGGATTTTTAGCCAAGAACGGCTAGTGCTTCCACATGGGAAAAATTAATGATTTTCAGCTTGC
This sequence comes from Megaceryle torquata, assembly GCA_024611175.1. NCBI lineage: Eukaryota > Metazoa > Chordata > Aves > Coraciiformes > Cerylidae > Megaceryle > Megaceryle torquata. Next base: position 40,495 of record JANIJG010016891.1, read on the forward strand.
ATTTGTTACGAGTTCCTCTAACATTTTCCTTTATGAAAACTAAGGACTATCTAATAAATATGGTGCTATGTTGTGGCTTTAGCATCATAGACTTGGAAGCTGTATTATAATCTAGGATTTCTCTGTTCCAGAGGGATTCAATCTTTGCTAGATTTACACCCAAAAGGGCGTATGCCCCAAATCCAGACAACAGAGGGACGACATCCCAAAAAAAGATACATTCTTGCTCATTTATAGGGAAAGTAAAAAGGAGAGAGGTGCAGGCACATGTTTTCAAAGGTAGTTAAGACACTTAAGACTCATGGATTTAAAACCTGCCCTTGATGTTTTGAGCCAAGTATATCTCATTTTGTGAAGTGAAGGTGCACCTCCCACTATAAATCTTCACTGCTATATAGAAAGCAATGTTCCACTCTGTCCCATACTATATATATTGCTGTACTATATAGTGTACTGAAACCAATGCACCAACTACCTGATCTGCTAAGAATTTAGCACCAAATTCACCACTAATAAGTAGGTGCAACTCCAGACTTCTATTATGTTGTAACCACTGAAACTCCATGTTCATTTGATCTTTAACTTGTGAAAATTGACAGATACATGTGCTAAGCATGGATCTCTCATTTCCAAATCTGATCACATAGTGAAACACAAAGGTAGACTGTAAGTTTTAAGAAAGCCTAGCCAGCAAGATGAGTTCAGATCTGATGATTACCTCCTTCTTTTCAGAGTACAAACAGTTGAGTATTTAATGATAATCAACATAACTTCAGAGTTGAACTACAAAGCAATCAATCAGCAGTCACATAAAAGATGACCGCATATTGCTCTAAACATGTGAGGCTTCCTAAGCAGCATCCAAACACTTGTGTATCCAGCAGTGAACATACAGGGAAAGCAGAGCACACAGGTATAGCATGCCAAACCCCGTTCAGTGGCTTTCTGCTCCATTTCACAGGCACTTGCACCTATTTCTCGGGATTGAAACAAATGGGATATACCTCATCTAAAGCATGCCTACGGAAACATATTCAATGAAGATGTCTCCTTGTTGCTTAAGAGTCACTTGTTTTCTTGGCAGCATCATTCAAAGCTTCCTTCAAAACTCCCTCAAAATTGGTAATTAAAATTTTGTGCTATTTTCTCCCCTACTATTTACAATATCTGTAAACAAAGATACCCCAGCACCACCACCATGCACCACCCCACCCCCCCCAAAAAAAAAAAAAAAAAAGAAAGCATGCAAACACAACCTTGAAAACAATTCAAAGGGGAAGG
>JANIJG010016891.1:41875-54639 GCA_024611175.1 Megaceryle torquata
CCCCCCCATGCACCACCCCCCCCCCCCCAAAAAAAAAAAAAAAAAGGAAGTCAGGCAACAGAAACCTTAGAAACATTTCAGTGTGTAAGGAAGTCATATAAGTTGGAGAACTAATGGCCACCAGAGGCAGTGGAAGCCTATGAAAAGAGAAACTTATAGCAGCTTAAAAAAACCAAATAATAATATCACACACACATCTACTTAAGAGAACATCCACCTGATAGTAGCAAATGGTAGAAGGGGAATAACCAGCTAAACAGACACCTTCTATTTAGGTGTCTTTGCAAGAAACAGAAATAACTGTAAGAAGGAGGTTTAAGGTATAGCTATTTAAAACTGAACAGCCAGAGAAAACAATCCAAAAAAACTAAAGTTGTCTTAGTTACAGAACTGAACCTGAAACACTTTCCATGCCTTTTCCTCATTATATTCCATCTCCTTCATGGCAAGTCTATCGGCAGTCTTAATATGTCATTGAAGTGCAACCCTGCTACTAACTGAGAACTTTCACTTGCAGCCTGCATCAAGAATATTTTCCTCTTAGCAACAACATCCCCATTTGCATTGTACAAGTCAGTATTGCCACACCAGCACAACTTCTCATCTCTGGGATACTAACATTATAACTTATTGCCAGACAAGTAGAATGCAGGTTCTGTGGGAACATCTGAACAAACTTAATGAGTTGTGACAAACTCATGGGTTGTGTGGGAACAGAGACAACTCTACAAGAGGCAGAAGACTGACCACTCATATTTCATATTCAATGTGACACAGGCATTTCCAAAAGTGGACCTTCTATAGCTAGCCAGGACTAGAGGATGTCCATTAATTCGCCTAAATTTAAAGTTATGCACCTTGATGTGCATATCTGTGCATGATAAAGGAGGTGCACCTCAATTTCAAGATAGACTTACAGCCCTCAGATATGCCAAAATACTGCTCTGCTTTTAGTGTACTAGAGCTACAGAAAGCCTCCTCCAGCACATCTGTCCAACAGCATGACAGAATATCCTCTTAGGCTCTGCAGCAGCAGGGCAAATTGCTCTTCTCCCCTTCTCACAGGGCTGCCCACAGACCTGGCAGCTGACAGCAATGCCAGATTCAACTGATCATTTGAAGTGCCTGATGCACAAGCCAGCCTCCCACCCTGCTCCTGAGGAAAGCACTGACAGCCGTAACCATCAGCTCCACTACAAGACAGCTATTGCCTTCCCCACCCCTGTGGTCTTAAGTGCTCATCTTGTCTTGTGCACCCTTAATGTAAACACAAGGATTTAGCACTGACACCATGGGATTATGGCTGCTGCAATGCTCTCTGTACGTGTCCTATGAACCACAGTCAATGTTGTTAGAGACTGACCCTGCTTTGCTTGATATCAGATGGCAAGGAATTCTGGGTTTATATCAATTCTTGGTATAAAACATACTTTTACATTGAGCATTATAACTTGGGCACTTCAGGTTTGTAAAGACACTGCATACCAGCAGCCACAAACAACAGGTTTTAATAGATTTTGATGTAGATTAGTATTTTCTTTAATCCCAGTTGTACCAATAAAGAAGCTTCTAAAAGGGTTAATTTGCAGCACACAATGTGAGGATTAAGCCACATTTAATGAGAATCAGGTAGCTAAATCCCTCTTCATCCTCTAAATCAGGACCATGTAAATTCAAACAGATGTGTAAGACAGATCAATACTTTGTTAGCTCCATGAACAGTGATATGCTGATGTCCCACAAAATCTGTTCTGAAACATAAATTCACAAATTATACCATGCATGCAAGGGGAAACCCCTCTTAACTTTTGAAGTGATTCAGCATCATCCATTCATGAGATCAAATATGTGGCTTAGTATGGCAGAGATGCAACAATGTAGCTGGAAGAGGGTAAGATTACAGACAGCCTGCCCTGATCCCAACACTATCATTCCACATAATTCACTGTGAGGAATTTTTCAAATGTTTCTACAATTGCATGTGACAGTAGCACAAGAAATGTGACCCACATTAAGGGGGAAGGGAATCATTTTCATATCTGAAGAGCTCTGGAAAGCAATGTCTAGGTATGTATCAAATGAGGGGTTTTTTATACAAACCATCTGAAGCTCATGGAATCTGATATATTGACAGCTCCACAGGTTGATGTCTTTTGTTCTCCAGGAACATATAAGCAAAGACTTCCAAACTGAATTTTTTTTCTGAAGTTCTTCCACCTTATCCCGCTCTAAAGAAACCACTTCTATGCTGCAGAAAGCCAATATACACTCTTCCAGGCCCTTCACTTTTTAACCTTCGTGCTGAGATTCCCATCTTACATTATTGTTAAATGTAATGAAATTTTGCGTGATGTGGAAGACTTAGCCAGTATAATCCTTCCCTGGACTGGACATGGACCAAGAGAAGCTTCACCTGTTCTGGTGAGTGCTGGATGTGACTCAGTGTTGTGCCTCAGCAGCCCTCTCCTCTCTCTAGTAGCATAACACACCTTCCCTGAGATGACACCATTTAACATGCACACAAAATACTAGGGCAATTAAACTCCCTCTTTTCACCATGATTGCCCCTTGAATGCCCACCACCAAGCATTTGTCTCAAATGTACAAGCTGTAGGCAAGGTTGAAAAGGGAGCTTGGAGCTTTCCTGCCCTTCCCAGTAACACTCTGCTTGGACAACACAGGAAAGGTAAGTGTGCAGGGTAAGACAGCAAATAATTGTAATGTAGGCTGCCACTGCTTGCTGTGTTTCATTGCTTGTTCCCTTGTTTCCAAAGCCTTATGTGCCAAACTGGAGCTGCCCAATAAGCTTTTGCTGTTTGTGTTTCAGCACATGGTCATTTTGCATAGTCACAGACAAGTGAGACATTGATCTGCTGAGGTACTCCATTCCTGTAAATTAGTCATACATTTGCCCTCTTTCTCTTGCCCCACAGGAACTCATGGACTAAAACCCACACTTTAGGTATGGGCCAGAAATTAACAGTTCAGGCCCTTTCCACTACCTCCTACATTGAGAGGCAGTGGACGTGAAAACTGCTGTTGAGCACTGCCAAATCAAGATCCTGACAAAAATACTATCCAACTCTGCCCTTCAATAGGAAATTTCACAAGGAGGAAGCAGCACCAAGCAAAGGCTGTGCTAGTCCTGTAACACAGTGCTAGGACTCACTGTCCTTTTTGAGGTGCTGTGCTCTTACAGAAAAGAGAAAAAGCACCTGGTTTATTAGATGTACTACTACTACCAACAAAGTCACAGTAAGCAAACCAGCTTGACCACCACTGAAGCAACTCAGTCTAGGCTGGACTTATACCTAAGCCAGGTGGTAGTTTCTCCTGACTAACAGTCCCTTACACAGAAGTAGGTCACATATCAGAGCTCTGGAGCTGGACAGCTGGGGCTACACTTAGACCAGGGGCTCATCCCCTCTACTGGTGGCAGTGACAATATGCTACACATCAGTAAAGGCAGCTCACTTCCATGATGGAATTAATCAGGTCAAAAGTTGAGATCCCAGTCTTGTCAGATTATCATTTTATACCCAAAAGCATAAAATGTATGTATAATTGTATATTATTGTATAATTAGCATGGCAGGAGATGTTATAATAGATATAAAATTGTCCACTGTTAATCCTATTGTGCTTTTTCTTCATTTCTTGAGGCAGCAAGTGGCATAGTAAATAGAAAATCTAAACAGAAAAGATTATTCATTCCCAGTTGCTATTAAGGGACAAGAGAGAGATTTGTATTAGGTTAGCTCAATTATAATTGGGTTTTGGGTTCATAGTATTTCATATTTAAGTAACACCATTTCTTTTCTCCACTAATTCTTTGTTCTAATCAAAGTAAGGAAGTGCTTCTCATACATGGAATCAGTTAGCTAGAGCTACCAAGAAGACAGACAAACAGATACCTTAAGGAAAAGGGAACAGATACGTATGCCTAGTATTTGCTAAATAAATAAAATAATGTGTTTAAGAAGTACTAACCTGCAAGAATTGCTGTTGGTGAGATAAATAACAATCAGAAAAAGGAGACATCAACAGTGCATATGAGCTCCAGGATGTATATGCTGGATGCTGTTAGACACCCATCACCTGATCACAAGCAACTGCGAACAGTGAGGTCTCTTAGACTGCTCCTAATACTGTGATGAGAGCTTGCCAGTCAAAGCTCAGAGGTGCAGATGTAGTTTATGAAGGCTGTCTTATGGCTACCGACCCTGCAGTAAAATGAATCTAATTCACAGACCTCTGCCTAGAACCTACAGAAAGAAGTTTAGTTTGATGGTGAGCACAGCTCAACCAGAATCTCAATGTGACACCCGGATACTACATAGGAAGGAAATGCTGATCTGTACCAATTTACATGAGTAAGATGGAGTATTTGTGTACTGACAATTTATTAGTTCAGTCCTCATTGGAGCTATATTTTGGTGAATGCACATATGAACCAGCTGAACAAGCTGGAAGCTTTCACATGGAAGTTTAATTAACCATTTCCCACAAGATTTAAGCCAAAATACTGTATATCATGTCACAACTCTTTTGGCTTGAATGGGACCAAGACAGAGGTGTCTCAGCAAAAGGCAGTGAGAGCTGTACGTTTCACAGCTCTTCTGCCCTGACAGCAATTTCAGGAGGGATTCCCACCTGGAAATATATTTGGAGAAGGCTCTGAGAACAAGACCTGCTTCAGCTGCAGTAAGTCCACTTCTTTGTTCAAATTCTTACTGCTAAAACAAGTCACAGACACAATCAAACAATCTTACCTGCGTCAAACCCAAAACTTGGCACAATGTCCACCGTTCCATGAAAGGCTCCAGCCCATGCTGAGGTAGCACTGGTGACAGCAGCGGGATCTGTCTTTGTCACGTCACACTGGGGAGCGGGAATCCTGGCTGCACGGACTGAAGGCATCAGCAGGGACCCATACCGGGGGTCGCGGTGCGAGCTGGGATGGTGATGGTGCATGTGTGGATGAGGGTGATGGCGATGCATGTACACATCATGCATGTGTGCATATGAAGGGCTCACCTGAGATGCTAAAGGATAATGCCAGGATTCAGATGCAGCAGGGGGAGGAGGTGGGGCAGTCTGATGAAGGCCATGTCCTGGCCAGCTGCTGGGATCTGGTGTTGGGAAGGTGCCTGGTGCAGTAACGGGGAAATCAGGGTGTACTCCACTTAAGCATGGTGGAGGGGGAGGCTGATAAGAGCTGGTCCAAAATGAAGTTGGGAAACTGCTCCTTTGGCTTGTAATTGTTGAGCTTTCTGGTAGAGAGGAAAGAAATGAAATATGACTGAAGCTGAAAAACAAATTTAATGACAAAAACCCCACAATTTTTTACTCTCTAAAATTTTTCACACTGAACTCAAGCTTCCTCAGCAATTACAGCATCATAGGACAGCTGAGGTGGGAGTGAGCCTCTTGAGTTTGTCTAGTCCAACACCTCTGTTTAAGTGGGGTGACCTGGAGCAGGATGTCCAGGACCGTGTGCAATTAGATTTTGACTGACATCCAAGCTCCGCAACCTCTCTGGGCAATTGTTTCACTGTTTAGCCATCCTCAAACATAAGGAGATAAAAAAATTAAAAAAAAAAAAAAAAAAAAAAAAGGGTTTTTTTTTTTTCTTTTGTTCAGGGGGAGTTTCCTGTTTTTTCATGCATGCTTATTGCCTCTTGCCCTGTCAGCAAGCATTGCTGAGGACAACCTCAGGAGAGCTCCCCCATCTTCATTCCTTCCCATCAGGTATTTATACATATTAATAAGATCATCCCTGATTATCAGATGTTAGAATAATTGCATGCTTTAATGGGATAAAGATTGCATCCAATGCATCTTATGTTAGTTCCTTATAGAAGATATGTTACCCTGTACCCAGTAGGATCAGACAAGCAGAAACTCTATGTAACTAAAATAAGTTTTTGTCAGAAATAAAAGACTCACTGCTTCTCACAGCTAGGGCTCAACTTATACTTAAATGGATTCCAATACCCATACATTATGAAATCACATTCTAAAAATTCCTCTTTTGAAGGAGCAGTTAGTGGTTTTGAGGTGAGGAAAGTATTGGCATCTCCATTCTCACTATCCTCTTGCCACCTCATGTTTGAAGGCACTGCTTTCTGCAATACGTCTCAGCTCGAACAGGGTTTTCTTTGGTCAAAGATGGAAACATAAAAATGCAGGACTTTACCTCTGATGAAAGAGCAGTCATAAAAATAGCCTATGGAGAAACAAAGCCAAGGAAGTCTAATATTTGATGAAGCGAGGAATCCTCTGTTCCCCATATAACATTTACAAAAATATTTATATTATTTTTTTAAATGACCTTTTGTTTTGCTTTGTTTAATAAGCAACTGGAATGAGACTTGGGTGAAGACACCATTGAGAATGAACAGATTCTTCAAACACTTCTGCCTCTGAACTTTGCTTACACAAAAATATTTTGGAAAGAAAAACTGTAAAAGTGCTTTCTGAATGCTTCACTAGGACACTCATGTATCTGTTTTAAAATCCATTTAAACCACAGATTATTTTTTTTCCCCAAACAGAAATTGGCTTTGATTTAGGCAGTTTAATGAGCCTGAATAACTTCTGATATTGGAAATAAACTGCAAATGCACTACAGATGAATGTAGAGAACTTCTCTTTCTGTCATATTTCAACAGGCTTATCTAGCAAACTGTACTCCAACATGTCTTCTTCAAAAGGCTGGGGTTTTTTTTGGCAACATTATTTCTATTGTAATTCATTCTAGAAGACCAGAGAGAGCTTCAAGTATTATTATAGAAGCCTCAGCAACCCTCCTAAATTGTACTGTTCCTTATTTCTAAGTTGTTCCTTATTACAACGGATTAGGCTGAGCTGAAGAGTGCGTATGGCTTACACTGTTGACAGCAAGGCTGCCAACAAGAAACAAAACCAAGCTTCTTTGTGTCCAGTCTGTTGTTTTCCTCATTGCTTAATAGAGGAGGCACAGCTTGACAATGCATTGCCAGTATTCTGGAAAAATAACCTCTGTAATTAAGAGTTTTTTGGAAACTATCTGGCTGTTATCTACATGAAAAAGCCCTAAATCCAAACCATCTCACTTAAAAAAAAAAAAAAAAAAGATCATTGAAAAACACAAAGTATCTGCGGAACAACTTTAATACCAGGAGAGAGCACTTTAAGGCACTGGGTTTGCCACTACGAATTCACCAGAGTTTGGTTCTAGCTTGGCTTTACTGATCATGCAGAAGGTCTAGGCCACTGAAGACATGTTTAGTCATCTCCATTTTTCAAAGCAGTGCACATTTCACAAAGCCTTTACCACTGTCAGAATCTGTCACGGACCAACCGCTACCGAGACACTATTGAGTGTAACTACAGAGGTCAACCTCACTGGTCAAGGCAAAGTCATGTCACTGGAGATACAGTGTCAATCCAGGTTATATGAACATCCAAGAAAATTTCATTCACCCAAAGTTCTCACACAGAATGTTGCTAAGTATTAAGCATATAGCAACCCCATCAACAAGAACCGCATCTGTGCTGAGCCACAACTGCCAACCACCACACATTTCCGTGGTGTTTGAAGGGTCTCCTTTCATTCACACCTTTAAAACAGCAAGCACAATCAATTATCTTTACAGACACCATTGTGTCAGATACCTGGCATCTATGGGACATGGCAGTGGAGAAATAGCCATTTCAGCACTGTCCTTGAGAAAGAAAAAAAAAAAAAGCTGCACAGCTTCCACAGGCTTTTAGGAGCAGGGCAGGATGCATTTTACAAAAATTGTCTGCCAAGAAAGATACTACATTTACCACAATTTCCTATGCTAAGTACCAGGAGGCAGGGAGATGGCAGTATCTCAGATATCACGAAGTGGTGACTAATGCAAATGTTCATGGTGGCTGGCCAATACGCACTGAAAACATGCCAAAGCACACATGCTGTAAAGAAGACAATGTATGGAATTTTCTGTAGTACAACATTGCTTCTCAGTTAAGGCAAGAGGGTAAAAAAAAAAAAAAAACCAAAAACCAAACCCAAAACCCAGGAAAGAAGAAAACCCCAACACTTTCAGCTAGGAAAAACATTGATAAAAATACCATTTAGATAACATCAGTTTCAAGTTATCATTAGTTTCATGATAGCCCCTGCAATATGTTTCAGGTAGCTACACCTATGATCAAATATTCAAGGCCCATGTTACTAAAGCATATTGTAGGGAACTATTTTTATAAAAAGTCAGTTTTGAAGTTAATTTTAGCCTAAACTGCTAAGTATTATCTACATACAAAAGATGAAAACATGCTCTTTTCAAAACAATAGGTTCTATTTTCTATACATAAGCAAAATCCCTCCTCAAAACAAATAACTCCACAATATCACTTTAATTTGTGCTTCCATCAGGACATTAAAAAATTCCACAAGATGGGAAAAAAAAAAAAAACCAAAACACAAAAACCCACAACAGAAAACATTACTAATACCTCCTTTCAGGTAAAGGAGAAATAACACAGTGAGATGAGTTGCCAGTTCATGCCCACACTTTCAATTTAAATCTGTACCTTCCAAAATGCAAGAGCTATTTAAAAAAAAAAAAAAAAAAAGAAAAAAAAAAAAAGTCTTTTTATTGACAAAAATATCAACTACACATGAAGGTTACTTATAAAAGATCTTCAAGCTAGTGATATTTTAACTTCTTTAGGCAATCCATTTGTTTAGACATCCATTTGCTGTAACTGAGCATCTTTGACAACTTTGCATGAACCAGAAGACTAAGGTGTTAGCATCGTTCCTTCCCTTTTTTCAAGCAGGCATATTTCAGAAATTCATTTGGGCCTGATAAAACTCATGTCACCTTCTCTTCTCTGGAGAAGCAGATACCCTCAGCTTTCTCAGCGTCCCCAGCACAGAACCAAGCAGCTCTGCCCAGCAGCCTCCCTGGAGATTTTCATACTGCTTCAGCAGGTGCAGCGATGGTAGAGGGCATATCCCCTTACTTTATTCCCGGAATCTTTCAGGACACACAGAGCTCCATTCCCTGCCGATGGGTCAGGAGGCAGATTGGCTGAAAAGCCCTTATGCCAGGCCACCCTATCCCCTGCAAAGCCTGCTGGGGAGGGCTGTGCAACTATGGGGGGAGACAGATCTAAATGGCAGGGTATGTCTGAGGCCAAATTGAAAACACACAACCCCATCCATGGTATGTCTCCAAGCTCCATGAAGAGGGCTTGCTATAGGCATGGGGTCTCTGGGGACTGTCTTGATCCCATCTCTAAAACATTTATAGCCTGTCTGGGCCATTTATAAATGCTCCAGTCTCCTTTTTAGTAAGCATAGATTCAATCCTGCTCTCAGTCAAGTTAACGGAAAATTTCCCGTTAACATTAATGGTCCCGGCTCAAGCCATAAATTCCTCTAGCTCCCTAGCCACTTGTGCTGACCTTTGCTTAAACTTCCTCAGATTTGTCATCATCCTTCTGGAAAGCAAGTCCTTCTGTGCTATTTTTCTCTTTGCAGTGGTTACCAAAAATCCCATCTCTCCTTATCTGTGACTTTCATCAATACACTTTCACCTCAACATCACTGATTATGAACACCATCACTGCTACAAGGATTCTCACAGTATCTCTCTCACTCAACCCGATGCAAGGCCATTGCTCACAATATTTAGTTCGTGTCCCTTTGCCAATCAACCTAAGGACAAGATCAGAAATAATGCAGCTGTGGATCTGAAAAATTACCCAGATTGCCACAATAAATAAAATGGAAAGAGCATCTTACTGGCACACTTTCTTTTGTCAACAATTTTGAAATCTTATCTCTAAGGTATATCTAGTATATCTGGCAAGATCTGCTCTTTGTTACGTTGATCATGCTTATATGCCTAACAAGATGTGTTATGGCAGTATGCAAATGCCTCCAGTACCTACCCTACCATGCTTCTATTCCTTGCTTTGAAGTAGAGCAACATCATCCCCTTTTCACACACGGGCAGCCAGTAAGAATGGCTATACCTCTCCCATGAGCTCTGCCTGTGGGCAGGCTGTAATGCACCACACTACAAGGCTAAAGCCATGTTGGCCAGGGCTCACACCTGAGCGTCTTCCAGCCTGCACTGTCTCCTCCCAACCTGGAAAGCAGCCATAGATGAATCTTAAATTGCCTGGCAAAGTCACCCGAGAAGGCTGCGTGGGTCTCCTCACATCCAGCGCCAGCATCCCAAACAGCTTTGCTCTTGCCTCACAGGCCAAGTTTCACACTTGGAGCTTAAAAGTAAGCCTCTAACACTGCAGCAGACATTTGCAAAGCCATATGAACTCTGCCCTGTTCCTTTCAGGCCTCAATAGAGCTGCAGGCTATGGCAAGAAAGGGAGAAGTCTGCTTCTTCCATGCCTTTGGCACCTCTTTCCCCCTTTAACACTTCACTCAACCCCAAGAAGCTCCTCAGTTCTTTTAAATTTGGGGGGATTTTTCCATCTCCACAGAAAAGCAAAAATCTCATCTGCAATGCAATTTGTGTTACCATGAGTAAGCCACACCACACAAACAAGAAATTACGGCTCCTCTTACCTCTCCACAGAGGACTTAACCCTGCCTTGCTCTTGGTAAGGGCAGTTTCTGGATTGAAGCTACTGGCTTGGCTCAAAGCTCTTGAGAAGTGTTCATCCACTACTGAACCAATGTCTCCTTGGAAGTAAGTGAAAAGGACGCAGCGAGAGTTAAGGTACTCCATCTCAGCAGGCTGGTCTTTCTCATCCTCCTCTTGCTTGCTGGGAAGGGTCACTTCCAGAGACTCCTGCATCTTGTTGTATACAGCTAACTTCTTCTGGGATTAAAAACAAAACAAACAAGACATGTTTCACTGATGGCATTCAGTGCAAGCTCAACATCTGGTTTTCTTAAAGAAAAGTAATAGAATATATTGAATGCTCGTTTCATAATTACAGTTGGAATACAGGAATATTTTACACTGACATTTCACAAAGAGATTACCAGCGCCACTTAGAGTTTTTGTTCTTCACACACAGATGGACCTGCTTCTCAGGCATGTTTCACAACCACAATTTATCAGCAACGGCTTTCACTCAATACCTTCAAAAGAAAACAGACAGGCTCTAACAATTCACTCCTGACTCCCACCTGGAAAGGATATTCCCATCAGTAAAGGCTACAGAGGTCGAGTCCAGCCCTGCAGAAAGGTGGCCAGATACACGTCTGCATCTCACCCATCTAGCTTTACACACTCCAGGTTTTGCCAGCTGCATTTCCCCAGTCAAGAGCACATGGCCCTCCGGGCTCCCCACATCTACTCATTGCTGAAGGCATAAAGATGGGAGAATTTGGTGCTTCCTGAAAAAATTTCCACTGTATTATAAAAGTCCACAAAAATGTATATATTCCCACTCACTGCCAAGTAAATTTTTATCATCGGAAGCTATATCTTAGGATGGCAAGTAGGGTTTGGGGGACAGGAGGGGAAGAGTGAGGGATATTTTGTTTGGCTGGTTAATTTGGGATGCTTGTTTATTGTTGGTTTGCAGTCAAGGTAGGGTTTTTTTCCCCCTTTTCCTTTCTTCTTTTTATTTTTTAAATATCACCTTCTGAAGAAAAGGACAAAAATTCAAGAATTAAAACAATAATCATGTGATCTGGGGGCAGAAGGAGATTGACAAGTCTGCAAACACATGCAAAAAAATCCACCCCAAACCAAAAAAACAGAGAAGCGCATAAAAAATAAACCCCACACAAACCATCTGTGAATGGCTATTTCAGAATCTCTCTCAAATCAAACCTAAATGTCAAAATAAATGTGTGTGAAGATCCTTTTTGCATGGAACATATTTTTCAGATGTTCCACTTTACAACTGTTTTCACAGAAAAAATTCTCCCTACAACAGTCAAGCTGCAGGAATCGTAGCTTTAGCTAGCTAGCCATTTCCACAGCTGACTTTACACACAACCAGTTTCAGGAACAAAAAACCAGCTACAGCAAGTACGTTGAAGTATTTCATAGATTTTCTATAGAATTACAGTTTGACTTATCTTTTGTGGTTTGCTTGGCAACACTTTACCACCATCAGAATCTCTTTAAGTTTACAGCCTTTTTCCCTTTTCCCAAAGTTGTTCTAAAGAAACAGTTAAGCAGCTACACAGTCTATAAAGTTCCCTTTATAGAATAAATAGGCTTGTCTGATTTAGAAATAATTGAAAGTTGGTTTTGATCTTGTATGCCATAAATATATTTATATTCAGTGCTTTCTAAAAATCATATAAGCTAATATAAATTCTCTCAATGACATAGATACTCTGGGGCTAATTCTTAATTGCAAATGGTTATGAAAAAAATGAATTCTAAGAAAGAGCTATTGACAAGTAGAACTAAAACCTAGAATACCAAAAACTCATAGAAATTAAGCAATATATCTAATGTTACAGTAGTTAACTGATAAATATAGAGCAGTTCAGTAATATCTTTAATTCTGATGCTGTTACACAAACTGCAATGAGAGATGTAATTAATTTTAGGTTACTGTTTGGTGTATCTAGACAATGGACTGGAATTGAAGTAGATCTATGCTTCATAAAGCAAGTTTTACCATGGCCCTGCTTAGCACGATATTATTTATATGTATGGTTTTACCCCCAAATCCTGTAATACATAAAGAAAAATGGTGGGATTTACTTAACAACAACAACAACAAAAAAAAAAAAAAAAAAAAAAAAAAAAAAAAAAAAAAAAAAAAAAAAAAAAAAAAAAAAAA
>JANIJG010016891.1:54739-68827 GCA_024611175.1 Megaceryle torquata
CAAATCCTAAAATACAAAAAAAAAAATGTAGGGATTAACTTAACAAAAACAACAACAAAAAAAAAAAAAACAAACAAAAAACAAACAAACAAAAAAAAAAACAAACAAAAAAAAAGATAGAAAGAAGAAAAGATGTAAACAACACATATAATTAGTTTTACTAGAACCTAATCACTATAACTAAACACAGTCTGAGGCTCTGAAAATAATTTTTGCAAATGCAGAAATTGGGGTGAACTATACATGCCTTTTCTTTTTTAAAGCTTCATACCTTCTATAAGCAAGCAAAGAAAAAAGTCTCCTAATATTTGTTCCTGAAATGCTTACTAAGATACCACTCATAGGGAGCTTCATGATTTTGTCTAAGTAATCATGGGACGATGAGACTTTAGTAAGACAGAAATAGTTATAACAATATTGCATAAACAGGAGATATACGCATCAGAAATCTGTAACACATCTACTTCAGTGAGTTGATCATTCTTAAGGGTGCACCATAACTCAGAACCTCTTAAAAATGCAAGAGAACTGAACTGCTTGGGAAGGGCATTTTTTTTAATTTTTGGTTTTTGGACAGGTTTTGTTTTTTTACGTAAAGACAAAGTCTGAAAGAGATCTTTTATAGAAGTCTAAATGGATACTGATACATTACAATATCTCAGGTGCAGTGTGTATGCAAAACCTTGAACATATGCAACAAAAAAAGTTGCCTTCTATCATTATAGGTACACTATGTGTATTTATGCTGTGAGTATGCAAATATGTATACAAGAACGCAATTATATACAGAAACACATCATTTCATACAGCCCCTGGCTTGACTTGGTTATGAGGAAGGAAGTATTTCAATGTTCCTATATAGAGACTGGAGCTCAGGAAATGAAAACTTATCTCCAGAGTTGCTTCTCTGTGCAGGAATGTTCCCCCTTCCACAGCCTAAGACTCTAATTCATTTTCCATTTCAACTCTCTTCCCGCCAGTCCACGGGCAGTCATTACAATATATTCTGAGCACTTGTTGGTTTTGAAAACATCCAATCCAAGTTCTACTTTTTTGGGGGTTTTGTTTTCTTTTTGTTTGTTTGGGGGTTTTTTTATGTAAAATGATGGATAAATACAAGGCCTTGTGTATGGACTGAAGTTATTTACAGTGAAATGTTGTATTTCGTGGTGAGTATTTTTGAAAAGGATAAGAGTTCTAAATTAAAAGATTTTTCAAAACTGCAACAATCCTGTGACCAGATACAAATCTACTTAATTTTAGGAAAAAATTATCAGCTTGTAATTACAAGACTCTTTAAGTAAGAGACTAGTGTGAGATAAAGTGGCTAAGCTTTCCTTGTATGTAACATACATACATCCTTTTCATTGTATATTTCCTTTAATAATTTCCCTCCTGCACCCACCAATTCCCTTAAAATACCCTGCCTGCACACACATTTTGTCTTACTTGTTCTGACCTTACCATAATTTTGTCATAGCATTTCTGACTGCACTTGTGTGAGTGCAAGATCATCAACTGCTAAATTAATTTGTCCTACCATCATGGGTTAGGGATAAGGGATAAAACAAAACAAAACAAAAAGGTTAGGTTTCTGATAACTAATCTGGGCTAGCCCAGTTTCACTTGTACTTTTTAAAATATAAACAGTTCTGGCATACATTTAAGCATCCAACAGTATCTGTAAGATCTTTACAAAGAACATTTTCTGACCAGACATAGTTATTTCTTCCTTATGTTAGATCACAAATACTTTCATATATTCATTAATTCCAAACTCTCTCTTCCTTAAAAAACAGAGATTGAGATTAATCAGCCTCTGAAAAACAAAACAAAACAAACACACAAAATCTCATCTTGGCCAAGACCCAGAATACGGAATTAAAAGTCAGCTTAGCATACTGGGAAATAGGAAAACCTAATGTCTACAGCACCTGATGCTAGCTTAAATAATAGACCCAAGTTCACGACTGAAGGATGAATGGTACAACCTCTGGGTAAATAATGCTGTACAGCATCGGCTGAATTCAGTTTAAACCAACCTTATTTTTGTTATTTTGTGTACTCATAAACAGGCTCTTCCAAAGAGAATTTGAAGTCTTACTACAAGTTGTTTAACAGAATGAAGCTAAAGGTCGATAGCAAATCACCACTAATACAGCAATATTAAAGAGAAGGTTTATGCTGGATAACCATCACCCTCTCTTCTAGGGGAAGAATGAACACTTTTAGACCAAGAAAGCATGTGGTCCAAAATCTCACAAAAATCTCCCAAAAAACAACCAACCAAAAAACAACAAAACAAAAACAACACCAAAACTGTCTTGAAGACGTCTGTTATTTTCTGACATGCCTTACTCAGAATCAAGCAAAACAGTTCTCATGCAGTGAAATTCTGGCCACATTAAAGCCAATGGCATAAGTCCAACTGACTTCAAGGGTCCAGGATCTCACCCAGGGTGTCTGGTAAAAATGTCAGAACATTCCTCTTTGCAAATTGAAAAAAATTCACTTCCAGTTGAAACCAGCTAGTAGGCAGCAAAACAGAAAAACAACCAAGCTAAGAACAAAGTTTTAGTTTAGACAAGTTCAAATTGAAAATTCAGACCAGCTCATATTTTACATATAAGTTGGTTCCTAAGAGTTATTATCTCCATACATGCCATCATACAGCATATGGTCCTTTATGTTCCCAAGCATGAAAGTCTGTTGTGCCTGTGACCACCTGTTACAGATTTTCCATTACAAGAGAAAGAACAGGAACCAAAAATAAAGAGTAACTACACTGAGGAAACACTATATGACCCTATCCTGAGAAAAAGGCTGTCATTTGACATAAGCTTCTGAGAAAGAATTTCAGCAACAAATTCAAGGCAAATCATGGACAGTCCTCCATTTGTGGAGCTGTCTGCCAAGCAGGCTCCTATCGATAACACAGCAAGTATTCAAGGAGAAACATAATTTCAAGCAATCAGAATATGAAATGCGGGGCCTAAATGTGGTATTTCTGGCATGCCCTGAAAATATGAAATGCTAAGTGCTACCCTCGCAAACAAGCAAGCCAAGAGCAAAGCTTTCAGGTGAGCCACTGGATTTGCAGCAGTAGGGCCTGGAGCTCCTGCTATGTTCTGCTGATGGAGGGAAGCAGTGGAAAAAGCATGAATTTAGATATCTTTTGATGTATGTCTAAACAGAGGTGTACCACTTAATGCTAAAGCCCTATTTTATGTAGATAGAGGAAGATCAAATAGAATTTTATTCCAGTAAGAATGACAAAGCAAGGCAAATTTTAAAATCAGCAATGTCTCATGGGATTAAACAAAAGAAAGACCCTGCACAGGGCATGACTTAATCCAGGTTTTACATCCTGTAATTCTGAGAGGAGCCTTTAAAGGCGAGTTACATAGTCAGATTCAGTTTCCAGTGAAGTCAGTAGCAGGGCAAACACCAGGCTTCAGAACAAGCCTTGAGAAAGCATCTGAACTACAAAAACTAAATTCAAAGCTATCTCCTGTTGTTGTCTGCTGTGTTAGATACTGCAGACTGCCACACAGTATAAGCAATAGAATAAGCCCATCCTCAAAATTTTGAGCATGTGATACAAAGAATTTTACTCAAAAACTATGTTACAGTATGTGAATTAGGGGTTAGCTACAGCCAGCTGTTACAACGTTAAATGTGACATGTCCTTGTCTGCAATGTTGTTAGTTTGGAAGGAAGAGTTGAGTTAGTGACCTAATTTGCTAATGGAGACAAGCCCTTATCTGGAAAAAGTCCGTCTACAGTACTGCCAGCACTAAGTCTTACTTGAGCATATCACAACTCTTTATGCAAGACTTGATTTAGCAAGGACAGTGTTGGCTTAGCTTGCTACATCTACATACCATGGAGAAATTCCAAAACTACCATTTACTGTAACTTCCCTTTTCAAAGGTCTTGAGCTCAGCTGTTAGTGACCCAGAGTGAATCCTACCTTAGCTTCAGGTCTGCAGTGATATACCTAGACTGACAGGACACAGCAAGCCATCACTGTGCTTCTTGTGTGCCAAGAATACAAGATTCTTCAGCAATTATGTTTCCAGAGTCTCTTCAAACAAGCAGCTCTATTACACTCATAAAAGCCAAAACTTACTACTACAGCTGCACAGCCCCTCAGGAAAGCATACGATGAAGAGTTTTAATTTTGCCAGTCTGCACCATTTTATACTCGTGCAGGCACGGCTCCTTACCTCGTACAGGAACACGGTCTTATTGTAACACTGGCACACACTCACTCTGTTTAGCAAAGGCATATCAAAATCACAATTTATCTGTAGAATTAGGGCCAGAACCCATTTTCATCAGTTCATTCTGGCACCATGTTAGCATGTATATATCCATACTTTACTTACTCCCCTCCAACAAACACCCTGGACTTCAGCAATCCCAAAGATCTAAAGTGCTAAGCCTCCACTGTCATTAACATTCAGTAGGAATTCAGGCCTCAGTCCATAAAGCACTTAAAAAAATAAAAAAAAAAAATCAGCTAAATTAATTTGCCAGCAAGTCCTTCTTTGCTATGGATTGGTGAAAGCTAAGTTAAAAAAAATTCTGCATTGTTGTGCAAGGCAAAAATCACTCCTGTGCTGATTTTAAGGGAGTGAAAACAACAGATACAGAAATGTGGAAATAACTTGAGTGCGTTACCTTTAAACAGACACGATGGAGGATTCCCTAAAAAAAAAAAGTCTCTTCTGCAACTTCTTCATGCTAGTTCATCATTTGAAGGCAATTAAAGACCTGTTATTAAAAAACAAACAAACCAAACAAACAAAAAACAAGAACAAACAAAAAAACACACACACACAAAAAAAAAGGGGGCAAAAAAAATATCCATTCAAACCACTTTCATGGCAGAGCAGTGGCACAGTGCCAGCTGTTTTGCTGGAGACACTTCTGCTGACATAAGTACGCAGCACGCAACCTATAGAAACACAATGAGGTTGCATTTCCAGAGACACCAAGACCCAGAACTTGAGCCTATACCTCTGCAACAGTAGCTCCACAACCAAAGAGCTTGGCTTTTTAAAGGATACAAAAGTGATACCAAAAGCTGGCATAACCAATTACATATTTGTGACAGATTATTTACAAATACCTATGAAGATGCAGAAGCTTAAGTTAGAATAACACATCTACATCTCCTCACACTGAAAAGGAAAGGAAAGCCAACAGGAGCACAGCACGGAGAAGATTTCTCTCTCAAGAAACAACACATTTTACCGGGTACCAAAAGATGACAGAGTAGTAAGACACTAAAAAATGCTTCACTGGAGTCATTGGGTATTTTAAGAGTGAGCTCCACTTCACTGGCTCCAATGTACAGCTTTATTTTTTAAGATAACCCACTAATTCATCTTCCTTCACTGTTATTTTTAAAGCACAGTTTTAATTCCAGCAATGAAGAACACTGTTTAAAATGGTCATCATCCTCACGAAGACTGCAGGAACATTTTACATGTTGAACACATGTGTAAGAAGAAACAAAAACCTGGCAACAGATTCTTCATCCATCTTTCTCAGACTTTTTACCAGTTGATTAAATGTCCCTGACAGGACAATTCTGAAGAAACAGAGACTTGCAAAATGTCATATGTTACCCAAACAATAAATCCTTCCGCTACAACTACAGATGCAAGAGGAGTTAATTCTGTAGACTTTTATTTATTTATTTATTTTTTAAAAAGCATTGGATTCAGAGAAAATACATAAAATGCTCTAAAGTTCACAGCTCCTACAATGACTGGGTGCAACATTCTTAGTTCAGCAACAACATCTTCGTTTTCCAGTCTGACATTTGACTGAGTTTGTGAAGACCCACCAGCTCCAAATATTACAGGAAAATCGGCAGATTAACTAAAACAAATTGTCAATAACATGTTAGGCTAGCAAGGTTTAGAATGGGTTTTGGTGGTAATGGGATATATCGTGCTGGCCATGACTCATGAGTTGTATTAGCTCAACAAAGCTATCTATGTTTCTTGCCTTGCCTATCTACCTTCACTTTTCTTGAACAGCATAACCCACAAGAACTCAGTTTATTTAAAATTAAATTTCAAGAAACTTTGGCTTTCATTAGCGTGCCACTGGGACATTTCATAGTTTTGTGCTGCTTTTGGCAGATGGAGAAACTTCATGATTCTGCTTAAAAATAAAAAGAAACTGCACTTGAGCATGACAGAGCTGCTAATGATCATTTTATCACGTACTATGCGTTCTACACTTCAGATTTGGAAAACAAGTATGGCAAATCACCTACACAGCTAAATGTCAAAAAATTCACCAAAGTTTCAGTTGCAGTTTTCTACTTCTAGGTATCTTGGTCAGAGTCAAGTTATTCAAGACTATTTATTTTCCCTCCAAATCACGCAGGCTAACTGGAGCTCCAGATATTCAAATACAAGGCTTCTAACTAAAATTACTGAATAGATGGAAGGTTCTGCATGCTGTGACCTAGATTACAGATGAAATAATAATGAAGACACGCTGCAGCAGACAAAACTCACAAGTTTTCCAGAGTCCACATTTACAGCAAACAACATGAGCAACCTGGAAAAGTTTGCTGGGGGTATCACTTCTGCAAACACTCTCTCTCAGCAATAAAGAAAAGAAACAATAACACACAATCGGAATTTTAATGTTTTTAGCCCATATTCATGTCTCCCAGGCAAGTTGATATTAGGGGTCACTTCCCATGTACGGAGAAAACAATCTTCATGGATAATAATGATAAAACCTTATGGAATGCAGCAACAACCAAAAAATGTATTCTCAGATGACTACATTAGGGCCAAGTCAATATTAGTCCCACTTCACCCACGCACTGCATAGTCTAAAAATGCTGTCAGCCTGATAAGAATTTCCTGATTCGCTTAAAAAAAAAAAAAAATTATAAAAAAAATACATCTGATCACCAAATTCATCTGGAAACTAGCTGGAGCCAATCTTACAGGAGAGCCGGTATGAGTGGTGCGCAACGCCGCGCCCTGTCCGCCGGGAGCAGGCCGGGTCCCCTCCAGCGGCAAGCGGAGGCTCCGCCCGTCTGCGCGCCCGCGGACCGCACCGTACCAGCGGAGGGCAAAAGTGGAGCTCTGCGCGGCAAAGCAGGCGAGCGGGAAGGCTCGTCAAGCAAGAGGCGGCAACAGAAAGTAAGGGGGGGAAGAAGACAAGAAGTAACTTTCTCTGCCTTACTCACTCCAGCCGAGCAATCCAATACCCACCCTTCAAATACAACAATTTGGGGGGAAATTTATTTTCTCTTTAAAAAGGTCTTACCACGCTCCGCTGCTCTGGGGCACCCTCACCAGCTCCCCGCATCTCCGAATCAGGTCGGGGGCTGCATAGCGCATCGCTGGCTGGCCGGGGCGCCCGGTCTCCGCCCTGGCCAGCCAGCGATGCGCTATGCACTCCACTAAGTTGGGGGGGTGGGGGGGGAGGGGGAAGGTAGGCTCCCCAAAAAGCACCCCCACTTCCCAGTCCGCCCCACAGCCACGACTTGCGCACTACCCCACGCAACACTTCCCCCCGCTTCCCTCCTCCGCGGCTCACCTGCGGACAGCCCGTCGCGGGCGCAGCGCCGGTCAGATAGCGGGATGCTCCGCACGCCGCCGGTGCGGGCTGCTGCATGGCCACGTCCGAGCAGCTCATGGCCGCGGCCGCGGTCGCTCCGCGCCACCGCCGCCGCCTCCCCCTTCTTCCTCCTCCTCCTTCTCCGCGCAGGGCGGCCGCGGCGGGGCGCCGCGCAGCCCCGGCTGCCAGCGCATCTTCGGCGACCGCCGCAACCCGCGCCCGCACTTATAGCGCGGCGGCGGCAGCGCGGGGCGCCCCGGCGGCGGCGGCAACAGCAGCGGCGCGGGGGCGGGGATCCCGCCCCGCCCGCTCCCCCTCCTCCCTGCGCCCGCAGCGGCTCCGCGGGCGCGCAGCACCTGCCCCCATCGCGACTCAGGGGTCCTCCAGCTGCCCTTCGATTTGGTGCAGGTTGGGCTGCCATGAGTATTTGTTTATACGCTTTCAGCGCGAGTTGTCATCGTTGCTTCTGGCTGGGAGAGGGAAGCACCTCGGTGCTGACTTTCAGTCCGTTAGGAGCTCGGCCAAGGTTAAGCAGCAAGGGCTCTCCGTAATCAACTATCACCTGAAGCAGCCATGCTTCACCTCCCTAGGGATTCACTCTGGAAATTCATCTGGGAGGAAGCAGGAACCCACACGTCCCATAGCCAGTAGCAGGTTGGACATGTTTTCAACTAGCCCAGGAAGTCTCTCTCCCCTCCCCACATTTGGTCCACAATTTAAAAAAAATTTAAAAAAATAAAAATAAAAAATATATATATATATATAATCAAGCACACTTCTCTACCAAAAACTATGCGGAAAACCAGGATCTTGTCGTAATGGCTCTAGTCCTACTCAAATATATTCACGGCCTACCTTTGTATGCACATTTTTGCCAGCAAGCCACCCTACTGCAGTCCCTCACTTGAAAGCTTTCAATACCATTCCTCACATGGAAAAGACTGTGCATATGGCTTGTTAGTATTAGTCCAGTTTATAAACCAGGGAATGACTACACTTGTTTGCTCGTTTGCTTCTCATTTGGCCTAAAAGGAATTATTTCAAGTTTCTTTTTCACAAAATTGGTTTTGAAGTTTACCTACATTTAATAGTGGCCAGAAATTGAAGCCTTCAATCAAAAAAATCTAAATGTATACACTCTGTCTCTATGTATATATATGCACACACATACAAACACACACACATATCTTGGCCAGAACAGTTAGATTAATACACAAGGTTAAAATAGCTCTGTCTGACCCCAGTAGGAAACCCTGTTTATAGAAAGCATTTCTCCAAAACATTCAGCTGCAACACTTTGGAAGAACACCCAATTTCCTGCAGGCACATTTAATTTCTTTTGATTTTTATTTTAACTTTTAAAAAAGTTTTAGGCATATAGATTTTAATTCAGCTATATACTCCTTTTAGTAACACTCCAGTAATTTTTTTTCCTATTGCATTTTCTGTATCTACCTAAAAGAATTCAATCTTAAGCGTTAACCTTTGCAGCCATTTGGAAGTTTCCGCAAGAGTGCAATACACATACAAACGCAGGCTTCTGAATGGTTTCTTCAGGGAAACAGAAAATCCAAGCGCTGATTGCTATCTACAAATAGCTGGTCAATCTGAGCCCTATGAATTTCAGAAATCTTTTCCCCCTTGTTTCCTACTGCAACAACAAGCCTAAAGCAGAACATTACACCAACAGCGAGGTTTTTTGGGGGGGAGCCAGAGTCTATTGATCGGCAATAACAAGTACCACCTTCTGAAGTTTGCTGTTCCTGGACACACGCCTGATCATGACCTGGAGGTTTTTAGTGCGAGCGTATGGCCAGGCTGCCTTCAGGCATTCCTCTGGCTGCCCCATATCCTGGCACCCAGCCTCCTCACATTTGGACAACTGGCTGTTATCCACCCTTGCAGATCCTCTCAGGGAAGCTGTGCTGCTTGCCGCAGAGGATTGTGCAACATGTTTCCTGGTTTAGGTTAGATGTTGTTTAGCACCATTCTGTCAGAGGTAAAATGCTTTCAAATGCAGTGGCAATAAGGTCTATTGATAGTTTATCAAAACGTAAGCCCCCAAAAAACACCTTCCTGTGCTTAGTAAGAGTAACAAAGCAAGTCTCTAAAATCAGAAATAGGAACAAATTCCTTCAATACCAATGTTTTGGGTTTTAGGAGAAAATCCACTACCAGTCCTTAAAGCAGAACTAGACCAAAATAGCAAACGATTTATCATCTACTATGCTAATGCAATACATTGAGGTAGGAGTACGAGTGATCATTTTACATGCAAGTACATGAGGCACTTGCAGGAGATCCATAGATGCGCCCAACATGGATATCAGTGTTTTCCATAGGATGCCAAGTTATGCCAATATTCAGTTAGCACTTATTATCAGATCCTGCCAGAGTTCCTATCTGATGCCTTCAGGCACAGTACAGTGGCATGATGCATCATGTCAAAAAAAAAAAAAGCATAACAGGACCATTATCAGGCAGATGTTTGACATGATGCATCAGCCAGTGGCACGCAGCCATTGCTGAAAAGGATTTTGACATGACACAGAGTGCCACAGTGTAGCACAAAACTAGCATGTTCCAAAAATAGGGACAAATCCACCTCTGGCATAAGTAGAAGTAACTGCAGTGACTTCACTAGATTTGCATTTGCTTATGTCAACAGTAAGTTGGCCCGTAATCTGGAATTTATATAAAAGAGTGGTAAGTGGCTGCATTTTCAGATATTTGGCATATTGCTTTCTGCTCCCAGCATTCAAGCATCATGAGACAGTTGGGATCAAAATGCCACCTTTCTCAACTCTTTCCTCTCCACCCCACAAGAAACAGCACCAAATTTCCATTTTTAGCAGCATAACAATACCTCGAGTACATAGACAGTCACTCTTTTCAGAAGCATGGGAAGTTGTGGCTCTGGACATTTCATAAGGAATAGAAATTTACAAAAAAGGAAGAGAGGATCTCCACTTTCTGCCTCCATACTATTTCACAACAGTAGCTCCAAGTGCTAGGTGCCCAAGAAAAGCAGCAAAACATAAATTTTCAGTAGCAATTAGTGTAATAGTAAAAGAATGGCATGAAAGAGCAGCCACGGTGAAATGTGAGATCTGATAAGATTTGGAGCTTTCTTAAAAGGCCTTGTAATTTATTGTTGTCCTCTTTCGTCACTCTAGAATGAAAAGCACAGCTTGCTAATGCAGATGTATCACACTGACAAAAGGACAGGAGGGGAACAGGCTAAGGTATAACTAGTGCAAGATCTTCTTTACAGAAGAGGCGCTCCTCAGCTTTCTGCCACAGTCCATTTAATTAAAGAGGAAATTGACTGGCTGTATTCTCAGTGAGGTTCATTCATCTCTGCTGCATATTGAGTTTCTTAAATCCACCAGGCCACACTGATTCTTGAACTAGCTGAACTTCAGTGATGCTAAGGGGAACCATAGACCAGAAAATCCTCATGGAGCACTAGGTAAGCATCACAGCCAAGTGCAACATGGTACAGCAGCCATGTGGGTTATAACATCAAGTGAACGTGATTTGTCTGGTACACTGTAGTTCTGAAGGCGAGAGGAAGAATGTAACAACTCCATGGGAGCAATCTGCACAGGCTCTTCAAGAATTCGTTTGTTTTAAGATGGGTTTTTCCTGTTAGAGTTGGGGGTGCTTACCACCTCCATAGAGTCTGAATAAATGCTGGAAGACAGCTGCAAGCCTTTCAAAGGTTTTGAACAATAACAACATAAGGGTCCTCCCCATCCCTTCTCACCACTATGCAATTATTTTCAAGTATTTCTTTAAGGGACAGCTCTGCACAGTTAGCTGTTCTACAAAGATTAAAACAAGCAAGTCCTCTCCTTTATGCCTGACCCCCCTTCCTTATTTCACCCTCTGCTGGCATTCTATAAGTATTTAAATCATTGAAAACCACACCCTAGCTAGCTGTGGCTAGTATTTACAGGCAAAGCCATTTGGCTTTGCTGTTACAGTCTGCTCAACAGCCAAAAATGTAACACATTAGTTTTTTCTAAATGAGGAGACCAAATTTGAAGTTATGCACAGCATCCCAAGGAAATAAACACCAGGTGTTATCTATGCCTTGTATATAAAGGAATAGGAATGGTACAAATAATGTTTGTTCACAACTGTCTGGGAATTCTCTGAAGTCAATTTTGATGAAACAGCATTTTTGTGGAGACAACTCTATTTGGACAAACACCCTGTAAAGCAAGTTAGGTTTCTGGTGGAATTTGCCACACAAATTACTAAAGATTTCACACCAGCTTACATGATGCTGGGTAGTACAGCTAAGCAGCTTAGCCTGACCTAGAGACTCAAGGGCTGGCAGGCACGTTCCTGTAAAGCTGCAGTGCCATCACCAACGTGATTTACTCTGCCAGCTGATACAGTGAAAGTTCCAGAAGGCAGGAAGCAGTGGAGAGCTCAGGCTCTCCCCATTCCCCAGGAAAGATACACAAGACAGAGGCAGGCAGGTACTGCCTTTCATTCTTGAAGAAAGAGAATGGAAACATTTGAGGAGGGAGAGAAGGATGAGAATTATTTCCTTTCTGGAGGACAGAGTTTCTCTCTATACACACTTACATTGCTCCAGATTGAAGTAATACAGAAATTGAAGGGTTGTGTGGTTGGGCGGGGGGGGGGGGGGGGCGACACAGGACGGGGGACAAAGAAGAAGTGTTCCATTCATACAAGGGCATTTTCATTCACATGGCCCCTTGGGGGGAGGGGAAACAGGCTTAACGTTTCCCTTCTCTGTTTAGCAATTGCACACCACCACGATTTTTGACCCCTCTGGAATGGAAGGCAGCAGCTCATGTGTGGTAAGTACATTTCCCTGAAATTTTAGGATCTCTTGATTCAAAAGGCAATGAAACACAGCAAACCACTGGCCAAAGTTATGATCATGAGATGCATAGAAGCCTTTCCATATGATGTGAGGATCTGGACACCTCTCTAGTTGTCTCCTTCATATTTTGTAGTGTAAGTAAAGCTACAGCAAACATCTTTCTTCAAGCCACTAACAGTTTTCACATCTCATGCCTGTAATCTTCAGCAAATAGATCAAGGACTGTTATTCATTTTAATGCCTAAATGCATTATATTTATTCTTGTTATAATACTTTCTGTTACCACAGAAAATGTTTGGCTTCCAAAGCAAAAGAGGGAATTGTGTCAAAAATCCAAATTCTTCCTTGAAACGCAAACATTTTTAATGGCTTTAATGGAAGATATGCATTGGAATCCCAGGGCGCGATCTGGCACTAAAATCCCCCATCTATACTGGAATTTTTCACCATGTCTTTTTCATAATATATTATTAAACATGTTTCCATCTCAACAGCTGAATTTTGGAGCCCTCTTGCATCTGTGAAAGAAGTGCAAAGCAGCTGGAAAGTAACTGCAGAAGTAGAAAACTGATCAAAACCTTCAGATGCTGGATGCGTTTCTTTTCCATCTTCTGCTTCATAGGAAAAAAAGCACATTGGGGTGCTCCTTCAAACTTACAGCTGGTACAGTAGCAGCACCTGGCCCAGTGAAGGGTAGCTTCAATGATTTCTCTATTACTCCAAAGGTTTCTTTGGTCCCTAACTGGCCACAGGTTGAGCACAGACTTACTCCCCGTTCCCCTTGCAAAACTCTGGCTGAAGCAAAATCAGTGAACATAAAGTGATTGAGGATGAAGGCCAGCAGCTCCTAGCAACTGAAAAGCCTGGAAGGATATGGTTTTATTGTTCATCAGACTGGGACCAGTGACTGGTTCATGAGCACTGACTGATAACTTTGCTTTGAAGTCAAACCTGTTGTCATCAGCATAGCAGGTCACAGAATATTACAGTGATGTTCCACTCTTTGATACACCACCTGTAACTACTGAATGGCACGCCTACAAACACTTTTTTTGATGAATTAGCCAGAATACGATAGAGTGGCTGCCTTTTTTTTTTTTTCCAGCCAGGGGCAAACTGACAACGCCTGGTCTGTCATGAAGCCCTTAGCAAAACATTAGCCCAGCAGCACAATTAGAACAAATTTGAACTAGCAAACCAAGTTTGTAGCACAGAGTGTTTTCATCAGCTAACTGCAAAGGGTTTGATCCAATCCAAAAAGCCCTAAAGTAGGGCTAAGGCTTTTAATGACACTTAAACCATAACTGGTATTAGAACAAACAAACAAAAAAAAAATCTCACCTCCTTGCTTCACTTTGCTTCCCCTCATGCCAGTGCAGACATATGTGTCTGTAAGGTTAGTAGGACAGAGACAGCAGTCCAAGCTAGAATTTACTCAGTGAAATACTGATCTGTTTTATCTTGGATTACCACTTAGTTTGAAAAAATAAACATAAAAAAACCAACTCAATCTTGCAGTCTGACTTCCCCACACCCAAATGATGCTTAGTTTTTCTAAAATCATCGACCATCCCTGCTAGCACAGCTAACATTCTGCCCCTTCCCTTCCCTC
>JANIJG010016893.1:0-16462 GCA_024611175.1 Megaceryle torquata
CCGCGGGGGGGGGGGGGGGGGGGGGGGGGGGGGGGGGGGTGAGCCAAAATTGTGTGGGGCAGTGCCAAACACTAGCGCCTGAATGTGTAGCAGGCTTGCTACGTGGCAGCTGTCCCACTGGTATTATTTACTTTCATTTTGCCATAATGATGATTTAATTTGTCTGAAGCCATATCCCCGTGGTTTAAAGCATTGTAGTTTATTTAAACAATACTTACCCTAAATCTTGATATAATGAATGGAAATGAGGGAGTGAGGGCTAAAAGGGTGGATGGAGGTTTCGGCAATAAATTGATGTGGTTTCTTCATTGGCATACACACAAATCTACAGAGTTTCTAATTTCCAATGTCTTTTTGCTCACGTTGTTTGAGGAGAACAAAATGAGGGCAAAAATGATATGTAAAATGGTGTAAAGAAATATGTAAAAATGTACGTGTAGGTGTCTCTAAGCCGGTGAGAACATGGCCCTCAGCATGGGTACCCGAGGGTAGAGCTTGGAAGACGCTTTGCTCTGTGCAGTTCCCTGTGGGTGGATAAGCACGAGCCTTGTAAGACCAGTCGGAGAAATGAATCCTGGAGAAAATCCTGGAAGGCATCCTATGCAGAGTCTGTGTTTTCTACCTAAACCTACTTCATCTTCTTAAGGAAGAAGCAATGGTATTGAGGCAACAAAACGGCAAATGGTTGAGGGCTGTGTGAGCTTCTACGTGGGGCAGTATCTTGAGCCCTACCCAAAAATCAGCCAGTATATTTATCAACCTGGTAACGTGTGTTTCCTGCAGCAGATAAAGCCCAAGAAGAGAATATACAGTGTGTAATTTTTCAAGCACCCTTCGCATCATGATACACGTGAGGCTGCATTTAACATTGTGAAGGGCAGTGATCATCTTTGTGACACTTGAATTGGGGACAGGTACTTCACAAACTGCCTGAAGACTTTTTTGGGAGTGGCAATGTTTTGCAAAATGATTTTTATACTCAGAAAATCTCTGAGTTAAGAAACTATATATATATATTTGCAAGCCATCACAAAACCTTTTGTCTTTTTCAAGTAGAAATTACTGAAAATTGGTCATTATTGCAGGATGAAATTGTGAATAAGATGTCAAGACTCAATATTCCGTACTCCTACCCGAAGAAAATTAATGTCCTAGTAAAAAAAATGGAGAAATGAGTCAGCAGGGACTCCTGTGAGTGCTGGGGACAGCTTGTGTCCGCTGGGAGAAGGTCGGTGGAGGATATTTAGGAAGAGCGGGAGGCCATGTAGTGCCAGCAAGGAGGAGTGGGGCAGAAAGCCAGACCACACGCACTGCAGCCTTACTAGTCTTGAATCCTGGCTGATTTCAAAGGTGTCTTCTGTTCTGCATAGCACAAGCCTGTTTTTCTAACCATACCTATGGAAAGATATTTTTTTCCATTTATTTAAGATCCTTAAGATATCCAAAATGCACATTATAAGCAGTAAAATGATTTAAAGCCCCATGAAATGAAAAGAACTGTTTATAGTAATTCGTCTAGGTTTTGGACCAAGCCCTTAACAAAGAAGAAAAGACTCATAGCAGACAGAATCATTCTTTGTAGGGCTTTGATGGGACTGCATGGGGAGTATTCAGGATGCAAGTGGAATAGATGGTGTTTAAAAAATGGCAGTAATGATTAGGAGACTGGGAGTTGGTCATGTGAAAAGAGTTTATTAAGGAAATTCATGCTTTCAGTTTGATGAGGCATGGGCTAAACTTGTGATGGGAGGTGTTCATCACGTGATTTGTCTAATGATATTTAAGGAGTGCACACCCAACAGGGAGTGGTACAGCGCGGTGGTAGGGAGTTACGGACTGAGGGTGCAATTGTGAAATCAGGGAAAAAAGATGAAAATGCCTGTTAAAACAATTTACTAGCATGCCCTGAGAGATTGTGCTGGAGATTTCAAGATTGCTGATAGAAAATTTATACTTTGGGTCTTTAATATTGAACAGGAAACAGCCATGGAAGCAGATCTCACAGCAGGGAGAAGGTGGGAATGGCCTTGAGAATCTCAATGATTCTCCATTTCTGCAATCTCAGCAGCAGTAGTAGGGGACCAAGCTCTGCTCTGTCACATATGGTCTGTTGGGACCAAATTTCTTCACATTTGGAGCCAAGTGCCAGTAATTTTAAGAGGTCCATCTTCAAAGAGTTCAGCATACAAAAAATTTTACACCTCTGAAGGTTATTTTTCTTTTGACCGTTTTCAATCTACCCATTTTCATAAACATAAAGCTGTCCAGAGGACAAGGCTTTGTAGTCATTTGCTTTTGATATGTCTGTTTAAATGCAGTTTTTCCTTACGAGCATACTTTCCAGCCATTCTTCTTTTCAGTCGGCAGTGAAAGCTGTTACTTAATGTCTGTAAGAAATTTCTGCCTAGTCATTTGTTTTGCCTATGAATTTCAGTACAGTACTAATTAAGATGCTGTGGGGTTTTTTGTTTTTGTTTTCTTTTTGGTTTTTTTTGCACAGGGATGAAACATTTTAGATGTGTTCTTACAAGATGCAGTGTACTTAGAAAAGCAGATAGTCTTCCTATTCTGTCAAGTTGAGAGACTGAAGAGGAGCTGGGTTTTCTCTTTACTTAAAAGAAAACATAAGGAAATTTGTTGTTAGCTTTACAGGAAACTGAACAAATACAGAATCACAGAATGGTGGGGGTTGGAAGGTATCTCTGGAGATCATCTTGTTCAACCCCTTGTTCCTGCAGGATCACGCAGAGCAGGGGGCCCAGGATCGCATTGTCCAGGTGGGTTTGGAATCTCTCCAGAGAAGGAAACTCCACAGCCTCTCTGGGCAGCCTGGGCTGGGCTCTGGCACCCGCACAGGAGAGTTTTTCTTGCTGTTCACATGGAACCTTCTGGGTTCCAGTTTGTGCCCGTTGCCCCTTGTCCTGTTGCTGGGCACCACTGAAAAGGGTCTGTCCCCATTCTCTTCACACAGTCCCCTCACCCTCCCACCCCAGCCCTTTAGCTGTTGATCAGCATTGATCAGATCCCGTGTCAATTTTCTCTTCTCTGGGCTAAACAGCCCCAGGGCTCACTCATCTTTGTAGCATCTCTTCAGTAGTTCCTTGTCTCTCTAGAACTAGGGAGACCAGAACTGGGCACAGTACTCCAGGTGTGGCCTCACTAGGGCAGAGTAGAGGGGAAGGAGAACCTCCCTTGACCTGCTGGTCATGCTCTCTTAATGCACCCCAGCAGACCACTGGCCTTTTTGGCCATGAGGGCCAGTTGTTGGCTCATGGTAAAACTTGTGCCCCAGGACTCTCAAGTTCTTCTCCACGGAGCTGCTTTAATACCATCAGTTGTATGGATATAAATCCCACTGATTCAGAGGCAGGTAACCCAAGTACCTCATAAGTACCTCATACAGCTCTAGAGTAAAGCTCTCGTGAGCAGCCAGCTGGTGTCCACATAGCCATGAGCAGAGATTGCTGGAGGATGGAAGAATAGCTTGGAATTAATTGTGGAAAAGTTGGCCTTTTTTTTGGACAGCCACTCAGGCTAGATGTTGGATTTTCTGCTTTAAAGTGTCGTGTAGTCCTGGTTTTAATTTGGTGTACAACTGCAAGTACAACAGAGTTTTGTGAAAAGTCTGGCTACACTTACTGCCTTTTCTCTCAGCCTGTTACAAGCTGTGTAGTGCTGTGTTTTGGAAATCCTCTCTTTGGTTTCCCGCAGGTCAGTGTGGCCATAGGATCATGTAGAGCAGGAATATTGTGTCTCCTTGGACTTAACCAGCATCTACTTCGTAGCTCTCAGAGGGTGCTTCTCATTTTCACATTCTGAGGTTTATGGTCAAAGCTGATACAATTTCTCTGCAGTTCCCCAGATCTGAGGAAGAGGCAGAGAAATGTTTTCTTTTACGAACATGTATTGAATCCAGAATTCATGATTGGGGGGTACTTTTTAGTAAGTACTATTTAGTCCAATCCAAATAGCCATAAATACCCACAGAATGAAAAAAAAAAAAAAAAAAGGAAGTAAAATGCATAAGAAATTCCAATTTCAATATGGATATGAGATTCTATTCTTCATTATATGCACCTTGCTACATTTCCAACTTCTTTAATTCCTTAAGACGTGACATCTTGAAGAAAAATCCTCTTGGCTTTACTTGCTTTCTCAAAAGTTTTAGTTCTCAGAGAGGTTGTTGCTTTTGGAGCCAGTGGCAGATTTTAATCCCATAGTTTTCATAAGTGGTGCCTGTCTGTATTGGAGAGACAGCTTCTCTTTGGTTCTTATAGTCTTTAATTCAGGGGGCCAGGTGCTTTATCTTTGCTTTAGACTGAATGCAAACAAAAGATGTCCAGGGACATGACGTGATTGAAGGGAAAGGGATTTGCCACCCAACTTGAACAGAATTTACCGTACTTGGTAACTTTCAGATTTCAGCCTTTGCAGGAGATAACCTTCTCTCTTCAGTTTCCATTGCTCATATAGGCCCTTTTATTAACTTCTTTCAGAAGTACCATGAGCAATTTCTACAGTTCTGTTGTCTTGCCAGGGGCACAGTCCAAAATTTCCCCGATCAAAACATTTTGTTCTTCAGTTTCTCAATTAAAGGATTGACCCTGGTCACATCCTATTTACCTTCTGTAAATAGCTTGAGGTTTTCATTAACCCAGAAATGTCTGTTACCCAGTTTGGGGCACAGCTTCTCCTCCAAAGCATCTGTGAAGTCGGGTTGGGCTCCTGCCTGTTCAGCAGCAGCATCTTGAGCTCCCTTGCACCACAGCTTGCACAAGAACTAACTTTAAAGATGATGTGCTACATAATGCTTCCTACAGAGCCTGGGTATGAAAACTGAAAGGTGGTTTCTTTCTGGGAAAGTATTTTTCATATAGTACAAATGAAGGGAAACTGCCAGGTGGCTGGGGAAGGCAGGTGACATTTTTCATTCTTTTCTGCTGTCTGTGTAGAATAAAGTAAGTAGAGTGTTGAATTCAACACAGATATCAATGGAAAGAGCTCCTTCTCTATAGAAAAAATCAGAAATATGCTCACCTTTGCCCATAAAACCTGTAATTTAAAGGAACACTCTTAAGTGTGGAATCTGCTATGCTTTTGTACTCTGTATTTTCTGAAATCCTGAAGACTGGAGGTTCTTTAATTAGTGCAGCTTGGCCACAAATTATAAGGCAGTCTTTGCATCTGATAGAAATTTTATTGGTATTAAAGGAAGAAAAAGCAAGCTCTAAGATGATTAAAGCAGCTTTGTTGTTGATGCCTTTGGGCAGTAGCAGCTGAAAAGCCGGTGTCTGGATGGGGAAGGATGATATTCAGAAGCAGCATGGTCATGGCTGCTTCTAAAGAGCCTGCTTCCAGAGGCATTTCTTTCTACAGCTTTTTCCTCTGCATATAACAAGAACACTCTTCTCTTTACACTTAAAAAACAATTAAAAGTACCTTCAAGCTTTTCAATGTGCACACAAGAGTTGTAGTTGGTTTTGCTGTTAAAGGGCAGTGATGAAATGAGGCCAGTTCTTACATGAAAGCCTGAATAAAGCTTATGGAAATGGCTTTAATTTGGGTGAAGAAAGAGCTCTCTTGTTTGGGGTTTCTGAAAACTTCATCCTGTATTTTTTAATTAGTCTTACATATGAAAAAAAAAAGTTTGCTGCTGATTCTATACTAACACTGAACTTAATATGCATAGCCTAAGATTTTGGTGAATTAGTTTCTCTAGGTATTTAATTAAGAGGTAATTTTTGAAGGCCTAAGCCTTTAATCTTCACGCTTCTGTGATAAGATAGTATTAAATACTTCAGACATGAACAGTTGCTTTTATGCTTTGGAGAGTACTAAACCTCCAAGCTTCCTTATTAGGCCATTGTAGTGCTACCAAAGTAAATCAAAGTAACTATTATTTAGTTATTGCTTTTTTTTTTTTTTTTTAAATAGATATTTACCATAGCTAGTAATAGCAGGAAATAGGAAACAAAAGTGAGGCTGACTCTTTGAGTTCTTCTGCTTAGATGATTAAAAAGTTAAAAGCAATGTAGTTTTCAAAAATATGTAGATGATTTTTGTGTGGTTGAAGTTCTAGGAAAGAAGCAAAGTAAGGACTGGAGTAGCTAATTTATTTTCTAAACAAATTTTCTAATCCAAAACTAGTTATTAAAAATAACTTTTTGATGTTGTTTGTGATGATCTTGATTCTAAGCCTGTTCTTCTGCCTTGGCCTGAGCAGCGTGCTCCCTGAGGAGTGTGCCAGTGCTCCAGAGGCTTTTGTCATGAACATAAGCTCAGGGATGTTGCGCAATCGCTGTTCAGCGCTAGACCAGCCGTGTGTCTCTCGGGTAGTTCTCTGCTGATGTGTATAGGGGGGAAGCACCATGTCAGCCATCAGAGTGTGACCATGGTGGTTGGTAGATGCTGGCTGTTGCAGGTGTGTGGCCATGCTCTGGGATCTCAGAGGGTGCTGTGCCAACCTTTGAGGTCAGAGCAGCATGCCCTCCTGTGGCACTGCCTCAAACCGTGTCTGGAACCATCCTGCTCGATGGGCTGGGATAGCTGCAGTGATGGGCTGTGCAAATGCACTGACTCTGGGGTGGGAAATACCAGCAGAGGTTTCTGGTTTGCTACCCGTTTTATGTGTCTTCCCAGGAGTGAGCTGTGATCTCTCCTTCAGAATAAATTCTGCTTTTGAGATTCATGCAAAGTGAGCATGTCAGCTTATCTTTGGGTTGTTTGTGATGCAAGTCATTGCTTAAACAGTGCCCATGGTGCATCCTCCCCATTACTGTTTGTGGCCAGGTGGCATGCAGAGAAAAGCCACCCACATCAGCGCCTGCCCTTTTTTGGGACCCTCCACTGACTGACATTGCCAGCAGGGTCAAGCCTTTTTAAATGGTAGTGGCGAGATCCTTGGTGATGGTGTAAGACAACCAGTTGGTAGCTCCCCTTCTTTCAGGGTTCATTCTGTATTGTGCTACTAAGGTCAGTGCATGTTTTGACCGTGACTCTCCTGCATCACAACAGGCAACTTGCAGAAAAGGTCACCTACTCCTGAACTGAATGTTAATTATTGTGCGGGGGACGTGCTGGTCCTCACAAAGAGTGTTCGTGGTACAAACAATGTAAGGCAGTCCTTGTTTCTGGTTATTTACTGTTTAAGCAGGCAAAACACATAAAGAGAAAGCAAAGGTCCAGAGGAGTGAAGACATATGGGGCTAGAGAGTGCCAGGACTGGGAGAGGCAGCCTGTGCAGGGTCAGCTCCAGCTGCTCTGTGCTGGTGTGTCCCAGCCAGGCTATGGTACATGCTAGGGACCAGCCAGAGCATTGCGCTCTCGTGATCGCTAAATACTTTGACAGCCAACCTTAGGAAAAAATGTCTGCAGCTTCTTTATGTTATGAAAACATCTGGGATTTCCCACAAAGGTTTATGTTCCTCAGGTCAAGGTAGGGCCAGGTTTTGTGGAGCTCGAAAGCCAGCTCACTCCATGCATAACCGTTTCTAAAGACCCCCTGCTCGCTGCCTGGGATGGCTCGTGCTGGAGCGATGCCTTCCTGGATTGACTACTGTTTTTCAGTCCTGTGTGCTGCAGATCCCCGCTCAAATCCAGTTGCCCTCAGGCTGTATCTGGAAACTTGCTGCTTGCCAAGGAGCTTTTCCCTACTCTTTTCAGAGATACACGGGCATCATTCATTGCTTCAGAGTTACAAAAGATGCCAGCACCATCCCGCCACTCAGCGTCCAGTGCTCACGCCTGTCCTTTTATCTGGCACTCTTCTTCAGCCCCTCTCATCTGTCAGCTTAGGAAGAAATTTTGAAAGCTTTATGTGCTGTTTTCCTTCCTCTGCATAACACCACAGTCGCTGTTTGTGCTGTGATCCTGAGCAGAGCTTTGCCACAATGTAGATAACTGAAGATCTGATACTTGAAGTAGTACTGGGGACATTAAATACCTTAGGTGAGTGTTGTCTCAAGACTGACTTGCTTTTATTGAACATGATGCAGAGGATCCTTGCATATTTTCACTTGATATTCCATGTATTATAGAGAATTCTAGAGGAAAAATAAGCTTTCATCATCGCTAGACAAAGATTTAATGGCAGGGTCTGTGCAAAGGATTAAAGAAAAAAAAAGGTTTTTTGCTCTTGGGTATATTCTGTAAAGTATTCTCATTGTCTGTAATGTAGTCTGACAGACACTTTCCACTGTTTTCAGTTGCAGATGAGGCTTTGCCTGGCTTAGCCGTTCAGACTGAAGTTTCCATGCTGAGCATCTGCCCCAAACTGCAGTTTTGAGAAAAGTGCAGCTAAAATGGAAGAGGGCTTTTTTTGTTTGTTTGTTTATTTTGTTTAGGTTTTTGAGAATTTAGCAGAAGATGTGGTTTTCCTCTCTTTGGATGCTCTGTTGAGCAGCTCAGGCATATCCTTCAAGGATAAAGGAGCTGGGGGCTGTAGAGCTGGAATAAGGGTGTGGGAAGGGGTTGTAACCGCTGCCAGTGTTTACCTGCTGAACTAAAGCCCGTTGTTACCACCTTTGCCCTCTGTGCAGTCGAGCAAATAGCTGCAAAACCCACAGCTACCAGTAGCTGTTCACCCCTGTAGACAAAGGTGATGCCACAAAGAAAACACAACTTTTTTTTTTTTAAGGTCCCAGCTTACTCTGTTAGCTGAAAAAGTCCCTGGATCTGGACCGCTGACTCACTGCTGAAGCTCAAGGGAGACCAGGGTGCAAAGGAAACTTGTTACAGTTTTCTCTTGGCTTCATTCAGTAGGAAGTCCCAGATTTGTTGTTTGGGTTGTGTTTGGTTTTTTCCCTTCTGAGATTTCCTGTACACCTGCCAAGCTACAAAGTGCTGTGGAGGCATCAATCAGCTGATCTTCCCGCTGAGATACCATGATGGGGGTGGGATTTTATTTCATGCAGGAGGAGTTAGCACTAGTCATTTGGGGCTTGACAAACCCAGTGCTTAATTTTTCAGGGAACTGGTCATTCTAATGTTCTCCCCAGGTTTCTGGAGGGGCTCTGACTGTGCTGGTTCATGCCTGTGGGCACTCAGTGCTTCTGTACATCAGAAAAAGAAGGCATCAGGAGCCATTTGGGAACTTCTCCCAGAAGTGACATATCTTTTGTAACAGACACAAGAGACAGGATCTGGCTCGTTGGGTTGGTATTTACCTGCCTTAAATATAAATCAAGTCCTGCTATTTCCAGTTCACTGATACCGCAAGCTTCCAGAGCCCCACAATCAATGAGGAAGGACCGATGGGGGATTGAAACACCTCTCTCTCGATGCCAAAATCAAGGCACCTTGAAAACTTGAATCCTAAATTAATTTACTACTAGATGTGCGATGCTTCACCAGTCTGCTACATTGGCCACACTGCATTTTTGGGACGCCTACCAAACCCAAGGGAAGCAGTGGGGAGGAAGAACACCCAGAAAAAAATTGAGGCCATATTTGCTGTAAAACACACCTGAGATCTGTGACAAAAAAATAACCACTGAAAAAAGTCTGGCCCCATCATCTTGACCCCCCCCCTTAGCTATTGATGAGCATTGGTAAGATTCCCTCTCAGCTGTTTCTTCTTCAGCTAGACGGCTCCGGGGCTCTCTGCCTTTTGTAGCCTCTTCTGGACTCTCACCAGTATTTCCTTGTCCCTCTTGATCTAGGGAGCCCAGAACTGGACCCCGTACTCCATAGGTGTATTCACCAGGGCACTGCAGGAGACTATTGGCCTTCTTGGCCATGAGAGCTCATTGCTGGCACATGGTTAACTTGTTGTCCACCAGCACCCACAGTTCCTTCTCCACACAGCTGCTTTCCAGCAGGTCAAACCCTCACCTGTACTGGTGCAAGGGGTCATTCCTCCCCAGGAGCAGTACCCTACACTTGCCCTTGTAGAACATGAGGTTCCCCTCCACTCAACTCTCCAGTGTGTCCAGATCAGAAGCTTCTGTAGAAGACTGGACATTGACCATTAAGAGCTTGATAGGTTCTGTGATAATTCCTTGGGAGCTGTGGCCAAGTAGTGGTGAGAAATCATATAGTGAAGCAGCCTGGTGAGAAGCAGCACTGAGGAAGAAGTTGGGTTGAAAGTGAATGAAGAAGGAAGGCCCCCATCTGCTGCATGTATCACCAACTTCTCTTATGCATGGAAAAAAAAAAGATGAAGCTGCTCAGCACATCTCGTACCAGAAAGGGGATGTCTAAAGCTGGTACCACACTGAGAGATACAAGGGAGTTACCAATGTAAACAAACAACGTGTTGCTAAGAGACTAAGATACTATGTGGTAATTTTGAGTGAGAGCTTGTGGTTTGTTAGTTAGTAATCTTGCGACAGGGTTTTTCCTTAGTGTGCCTTAAATGTTTAGGCAGCAGGAAGTGTAGTCAACTGAAAAGTTGTGGTGCTCTGTCTTGTAACGCTTGGCATCAGCAGGTGTTACTTTTGTGAATATAAACCAAACTCAGACTTGCTTTGGAGGGTGTTCTTACAGCCAGGGCACGCAGGGTGTTGGGGCTCAGTGGTGTAGTGAACACCAGCTGGGGTTTTATTGGCACTGTCAGCAAAAGAGTAATTTTAAAAATAAAATTTGGCCTCTCTGATAGCAGAGGTGTCTGGAGTTTTGCTGTTGGAAGGGACACAGCAATTAGAGAAACAGGGAACTGCTGGAGAGATTCCAGCAGAGGCTCTGAAGATGTGGGGGGACTGGAACATCTCTGTGCCAAGGAAAGGCTGAGAGCCCAGGGCTGTTTAGTTGGAGAAGAGAAGCCCGAGAGGGGATCTGGTCAATGCTGATCAACAGCTAAAAGGCCCACGGGGACATGAGGATGGTGCCAGGATCTTTTCAGTGGTGCCCAGTAACAGGACAAGGGGCAATGGGCACACACTGGAACCAAGGAGGTTCCACATGAACAGGAGGAAAAAATTCTTCGCTGTGAGGGTGTCAGAGCCTGGCCCGGGCTGCCCAGAGAAGTTGTGGAGTCTCCTTTTCTGGAGAGATTCCAAACCCACCTGGATAATGTGACCCTGGGTCCCTTGCTCTTGGTGAGTCTGCTGGAGCAGGGGGTTTGGATCAGGTCATCTCCAGAGGTCCCTTCCAACCCCTACCATGCTGGGATTCTGTGATTTTTTGAGAGACTGAACCAAAAAATAAAGGTAAAGCTGATTTTGAGGCTGCTGTACCAAGTGTCAGGTTGAGTTTCTGTGACCCCTACATATCACAGCATATGCTGAATCGGTGCCAGAAATGTGAGCATGCACAGCCTCGGGAGGATGTGAAAGCCCTGTTTCAGATGGGGCCCATCTCCCTTTTCATAGTTTCAGCTTCTTTTGGATGATGGGAATGGAGACATCTGTGAAAACTAATAAGTCCCCTTTCCTTCCAGAATAAGGCTATGAGTTTTCCAGCTGTTGGCTAAGACAGGTTTTCCTGTTGAAATAGCTTTTGTCTGATGTAATTCTGAAACAATATGGTTATGGTAACTGAAAATATTTCTTTGTCAGTTCTGTCCCCTGTTAGTTTTAGTTGTAAATCCAAGTATTCCTTGTTGCTTCTCAGAGCAGCTGTTTAATTTTTAGAACCTTACAGAGTCTGCCAGTGAAGTACATGCTGCTGATGAGATGCAGTGTTGCTTATATTCTGTATTTTCTTTCCCATATTGTGTGGCTAATTTGCTTTTTATCTTCCTGGTGGATTCTCATGATTATAGGAGACGCTCTTGCTTTCCTTCAGAAGTCCTGTGTCATCTTGAATAATGCAACAACAAGCCCATAATATAGATTCATGTGGTTCATGGTTGCAACCACAATAATATGGACTGGGCCATATCTTTGTCAGCTGACGCCATTCTGTATTCATCAAGCATGCCTTGGGATCTTTTTGTAGATGTGGAGAGTTTAAAGATTAGCTTATTAGGCATCTCTCTGATGTGTAATTATTTCAGACTGAATAATATATTAAACAGAAGAAATGCAATTTATATAGAGTAGACAAGCAGAGAAGAGTGTATGTTTAAAAAATGAATTTTCCAGAGCAGTTTTGGAAAAAAAAAAAAAAAGTTCTACTGCATTTAAAAAAACTTGTATATTTATTTAAATAACTTTAAAAAGCTCCCCAAATGTGTGCTGCCTAGCAAAGCATCTTTTGTATTATGTGTTTCTTTACTATAATTCTGTTTTCTTTCCATTTCAAGACACGTTTTTTTTCAAGTTAGAGGAACCCTAGAAAATTAAGAGTTTAAAAATCATGTTAAGAGCATCTGCCCAACCTTGAAGCCAGGGCTGCGTTATCTCCTCTTTCTTCTCATTGCTCTGTACCAGTTGTTCTTGAATGAGATAAAACCTGATGCTTTCCTTTTTTCTCACGGAAGGTTCTTCTGAAGTGCACTAATCAGATATTTTTAATACATCCAACAAAAAAACCCCGTAATTTTTAGAACTTTACTGGGCATCTAGACTTTCAGCTTGGCTTCACAGGTGCTGAGCACCCATCTGGCACTGGTGGTTGCTATTCAGCAGTTCTGGAGACACGAGAAGTTGCCTCACACCAATGGCAGAAAAAGTAATTTTCAAAAATGCCTTTGAATGTTCGACCATACTTATGGTTCTCTTAGTGACAAAGGTACTTTTAAAAGTGAAATAATTACAGTATAAGAAGCTGACCTTGTTACTGCTTCAAAAGAGGTTTTGGGAAGACTGTAATCTCTTGGACTATGGGTTGTGTGGCTGTTAGCTAAGGCACGTGTCCCTCAGAGGGCCATGCCTGCAAGCAGAATTGGAAACCAATACATTAAATCTAAGGCTTGTGTTTTGTTGTCCTGAGCTCTGAATTTCTGACACATGCAAAGAAAAAGTAATGACTCTGTTTAAGCCCAAAGTTTTGGAGACAGAAGGTTCAACTTGACTGGCTCATTTTTTGAATGGGCATTTTTTGGTGCATCTTTGCTAGTCAAGCTCAGTGTAAAGCAGAGACCGTGAGATGCACTTTTTTAGCACTGTCTCTCCCAGTGGCTGTGGTTTTGCATTGGAAATGATAACAAATCCATCATTCATATCAGCAGTTTTGTGAATACAGGTTCCAAAAATTCCTGGCCTGTTCTTATTCTATCATCCTTTTCACAGTTCTGCTTTTGGGTAGACCAAGAATTTGCCTTTTTGGATGAAGCTGCTGATTTTATGCAAAATCTGTGGTGAAACTTGGTGAAACAAGTGCTCAGCAATGCTTGGAAGAGTAAATAGCGAAGAGGTAGTGTCCCAGGGTACAAAAATGTTTTGCTGCTGCGTAAGTAGCATGTGGCCTGAGTGGCATCTCATCAGAAGAGATGGTTGCGCTGTATAGTGGAGGTTGTTAGGAGTAATGGTAAGGGGTAGAAAAGTTTCTGAAGGTTGTTGTGGATTCAGGAGCTCTTGAGGATCTTTTGAAACCACACTGCATGCTGGGAAAATATTTTGTGGACTCTCAGTACTCATCCTGCGCTTCTTCAGGCTGGTGAATCCCATCAGTCTAAGTGAAGATAGAAAATGGATTTATGCTGCTTTCCCTGCATGGGTTTCTCAGAAAGCCACCATTGGAGAATGCAGTCGTGGCTGGAAATTTAGTTGTAGTCTGTAAATGCAGGCAGCCTTTGGAGGAATTCAGATTTGGATGAGGTTCAAAATGAGCGTTACTCTGTGGATATTGGATGCTTAAAGGGGCTCATGACAGATTTTTGCAGAGTGGCCCTGCAGAGGCTGGAGCAGAAAGCAGACCATCTCACAGGCTCTCCATCTTCTGCAAAACGCTTAACACATAAAAGCTATTTTCTTTTATTGTTACCAGCTCTTGCATTCTTAGGGCAGTTTTTTTCTTAGTCTTCTAAATAGAACATTTTACAAAACACACTAAGATGAAAGAATTTAAAATTTTATATGAACAAACAAAACAGAGGACTGTATTCTTCTCCAAACAGAGAGGAAGTATCACCATCCACTTTGATAGGAGCTCAGATTGGATTGATGGGGAGAAGTTTATGGAGCCCCATGGTGGAAGAACTGAGATTTACAAAACTGGAGCTCCATAATGAATCATACAAAGATAAGAGTGATGAAAGCAAAGTGTAAAATGCTCTAATTGTGGTATTGCCGCAACAGATACAAACCAGGCCTTGAACACGTTCTGGTAATATGTTGCCACGAGGTGTGGCATGTGGGCCTGGCATGTCTATATGTGGAGGACCTGCTGGAGACCTCAAGGGACACAAGGTTACTGTGAACCAGCAGGATACCTCTCACCGAACTATTTCCAAATAAATTCATGGGAAGGAATTTCCTCTTCTTAATAATAACCTGCATGGCTGTTTTTTCCGTGCTCAGAAGTTCACGTGGTCCTACTGTACAAACACACCGCTGGAAGAAGGTGGTTTTGATTTGGTTTTTTCCTTTTAAGTTGTGTCGTGTTGTCAAAAGCCCTTCTGAACATGAAAGATAAATGGAAAGGAAATGAGGCAACTTATCTGGGGGTTTTTTTGGGTTTTTTGTTTGTTTGGTTTTTTTGAAAAGGAAAGAGCATTGAAACTTTGAGGCGGAAGAGCTGAGCGGGTGAGGAGAATCAAAC
Source organism: Megaceryle torquata (assembly GCA_024611175.1). NCBI lineage: Eukaryota > Metazoa > Chordata > Aves > Coraciiformes > Cerylidae > Megaceryle > Megaceryle torquata. Next base: position 14,584 of record JANIJG010016893.1, read on the forward strand.
ACTTGCTTAGTGAGAGAAACAATAGCTGACTGGTGCTTCTTCCTGGGAAGTCTTCTTAGAAATGGAAAAAACAAACACCAATGTTAACCCTATTGTCTTCTCAGTGATGCTTTTATGAGCACTTGAGGAACTGAAACTCATCCAGGCAGAAGAAGAATAATGTACAACACTTGGCGGGCTGTCAAGTGGCTGGACTGTAACCCCTCTGAGCTTGATTCCACTGTATATAAGCGAGTTTTATTGAAACCAGGTCCATGGAGGAAACAAAATGACTTTGAGACTCCACCTGCAGAGTTGTGTGTCCCCACCTTCCTGTCACAGCAAGCGACACCATAGCTATGCCTGTCTGGGAGTCACATTCAGGCACTCGCTGGGGGTCTGGCATTTCTCTGAATTACGGCTAAAAATAGAAGTCTGAAAAAGAAAATAAATACTATTCAACAGTTTGCTGGGACAGAGAGTAATTAGACCTTAAACCCCAGTATTTGCACAGGAGTGAGTATAAGGCAAGTCCAAGGGCTGGGTCCTGCACTTGGGTTACAACAGCTCCTTGCAGTGCTCCAGGCTGGGGCAGAGAGGCTGAAAACTGCCTGGGGGAAAAAGTTCCGGGGTGGCTGGTTGACAGCTAGCTGAAGATTAGCCCAGAATCTGTGCCCAGGTGATTTTTTTTCTGAACAGCGTTCTTTTTCCTTTCTTTCCTTGCATTCCTCTAACCTATGACCTTGTGACCTAGGAATATTTATTTCACCTCTGGTGGCCTGGATTGCTCACACTGGCTGGTTGTAGGAAGAGCAGATGTGGTGAATATGAAGGTGGTCCTTCATCTCTGACAATACTGCTGTTCCAGAAAGTTAGGGCTTGTTTTGATTTTTACTTGGCCTCTTTTCAGGATAAAATTTCCAGAATTAATTCCAAATTTGCTAACAGAAGATATGCTTTTATTAGTCGGGTCTATTTGGTTTATCAGTCTTCTCTTTGCTTGTTTCCATTTATTGTCTTTTCACGCCCTTTTGCCTCATTTTTTTCTCCTTCTGCCCATGGATTGTCCCTGAACTAAATTTAGCTGTGGCTTTTGAAGCAGCTGCATTGGTTTTGTGAGGGAAGGGAAGACCTCCTTTGCTCCCTTGCAGCCAATTCTGTTTCCATTGCACTCATTTCACAGCTGGAAGAGAGCAGGAGGCTGCATCCTAAGCCAAACTGAGGCTTCTGGGCAGTAGCAGACACATTGGGAGACTCCAGGTAAAATGTGAGTGAGAAAACCAGACAGTCATTCAGACCAAGACTGTTTTGAAGGGTGAGAGGAAACTCACTCAAAGTCTCAGTTTACAGCTGAGCACCAGTGCGTCTTCCTCCCTTTGTGTCAATCCAGACATTTCTGTAGCCCTGAAGGACCCCAGATCTACGTAGCTAATGCTCTGTTACCACTTCTCAGTCAATGGGCTGAGGCCAATTATAGAAAATTTAACAAGACCAAGTGCAGGGTCCTACACTTTGGCCACAGTAACCCCCTGCAGGGCTACAGACTGGGGGATGAGTGGCTGGAGAGCAGCCTGGCAGAGAGGGACCTGGGAGTACTGGTTGATTACCTGCTGAACATGAGTCAGCAGTGTGCCCAGGTGGCATGGAAGGCCAGTGGCACCTTGGCCTGTATCAGGAATAGTGTGGCCAGCAGCTCTAGGGATGTAATTCTGCCCCTGTACTCGGCACTGGTGAGACCTCACCCCGAGTACTGTGGGCAGTTCTGGGCCCCTCACCTCAAGAAGGATACTGAGGTGCTGGAGCGGGTCCAGAGGAGAGCGACAAGGCTGGGGAAGGGACTGGAGGGAAAGTCTTATGAGGAGAGGCTGAGGGAGCTGAGTTGATAAGCTTGGAGAATAGG
>JANIJG010016893.1:16878-46407 GCA_024611175.1 Megaceryle torquata
CAGGGGAGGTTTAGGTTGGATCTTAGGAAGCACTTCCTCACAGAAAGGGCAATAGAACACTGGAATGGACTGCCCAGAGAGGTGGTGGAGTCACCATCCCTGGAGGTGTTTAAGGAAAGGTGTTTAGGTGTTTTTTGTTATAGGTATGGTTGGACTTGGTGATCTAGGAGGTCCTTTCCAACTATGAATATTCTGTGATTCTGTGAAAGATTGGATGTGGTGCTTAGAGACATGGTCTAGATGATGTCATGGTGTTGGGTTACAGGCTGGACTTTATGATCTTGGAGATCTATTCCAGCCTCAGAAATTCTGTGATTCATGGTGTTTCTCAACTAACTTGAAAGATAAAGCTTCTCTGTTACATTGCAGAGCGGTAGTTTCCCCATATGTAATGTTCACAGAAAAAAGAGGCAGTTTTACGTGGGGTTTGCTGAACCAACTCATGTCATAACGATACACTTGTTTTCTAAACTCTTAATTGATGGGTTTTTTTGCAGGCTGTGGGAAGAAACCTCCTTCCCCACAGGATGGGGTGCCAATGCTTCCTCCTGTCACTTTGGCAGAATTAAAAATTTGGTGAACAGTGTGGTTTTGCTGGCTGGAAAAGTAGAGGAGGGTTTGTTTGTAAAAGGGGAGGCTTTTAGTTGTATGAATATAGGCCCTTTAATTCCAGAACTAAGAAATGTTTGTCTGCTGATTCATTTTCACAGCTTAAAACCACTAGTCCACACTGGATGCTGTTCTGCAGCTTCTGGGTGTACATGTGGATGGAGGATATGATGGAAATATTTTTTCATTTTGTTTATTACATATGTAAAACAGGTCACTCGAAGTCAAAGTGAGTAATTCAGGCTTTACAAGGGCATACGTGCAGGCTATTTGCTGGGTTCATGACATTGTACCCTACAGCGTAGAGCTGTGAAACATTTTTGTTTGATAGGTTGTGACAGCCCTGAAAAATATCTGCTGTAGCATCATTATGGCCAACACAGTCCCTGTGGGGTCAGAAAGTGATCGCATTGTATCACCATGCTTTGTAACAACAAAATACGTAGATCATAGAATCATTTTGATTGGAAGAGACTTTTAAGATCTTCAAGTCCAACCGTTAACCCAGCACTGCCAGGTCACCACTAAACCATGTCCTTCAGCACCATGTCTCCACAGCTTTTCAATCCCTCTGGGGATGAGGACGCCAAGAATACATTGTCCTGATTTAAAGGGTGATGTGGCATTGGTTTACATTTTCAGAAAGCTGTTTAAATGTTCCCAAGAAACATTCCTGTACGACCTACCGTGATGTGTAACGTGATGCTGAGATCTGGATTGGATAAAGCTGGCTTAGATGTTCTTCATGTCTGTTTCCCCATTAGTGGCTCAGTTGTTGGCTCAAGGAGATGGAAAAAAAACCCCAAACTTGAAATGCATTGACCTTCACCAAATTAACTTAATACAGAGCATAGTTCAGCTGCCTGTGGCCCCCAGGAACTAGATTGGGTTCATCTGTTTCATTAAATCACTTGTTCTTTTCGTGCTGTGAAATAAGCTTAGAAATAAAGGGTTGTCAGACCTTATTCTTCTTGGATTTGACCGTGAATAATTGTTTTTAGACAGAGCATTGCTGCTTCTAACCCCATTACCAATAAAGGATAAATTTCAGCAGCCTTAAGGATAAGTTTATCTGACACCGTGTTAATCAAACCCTTGGCTCACATTGGGCTTGTTTCTGCTTGATTAACCACAAGTTTGGCCTTTGTGTAATTTGTGATTATTAGGATTTCTTTTTAATCTGACAGAAGGAGGAAGCAGTGTCCCAGGGCTGGCACATGTCCATGAAGTGCACATACTGAAGGAGTAGATGTACCTGATGGAGGCAACTTCTCCATTTCAAGTGAGCAGGAGATCTGTGCCTGTTGCTTTGCAATCACTGATTGATGCTACGATACCTTTTCCTGGGCGTTTCCATTTTAACAGCACCTGGTCTCAAATAAAATACCCTGCCAACATGTTGGGCTGTCAGAGGGAATTGCATCACTCTTGTGAAGGATGCAGCATGGAAATCATGTGAGTGCAACTGAGATATCCTCCAGAGAGTATCAGGCAGATGCTTGTGAAGGCGTGGAAGATGTGCCAGGTCCTGCACTTCGGTTGCAGCAACCCCAGCAATGCTTCAGACGGGGGCAGAGTACCTGGAAGCTGCCCAGCAGAAAAGGACTTAGATGGGGGTGTTGGTCAGTGGCTGGCTGAAGATGGACCAGTGTGTGCCCAGGTGGCCAAGAAGGCTACCAGCATCCTGGCTTGGATCAGCACTGGTGTGACCAGCAGGACTAGGGCAGGGATCATCCCCCCTGGAGTCATCACTGGTGAGGCCACACCTTGAATCCTGGGTTCAGTTTTGGACCCCTGACTCCAAGAAGGACACTGAGGGCCTGAAGTGTGTCCAGAGAAGAACAACAAAGCTGGGGAAGGCTCTAGAGCCCAAGTCTTGTGAAGAGCGGCTGAGGAACTGGGGTTGTTGAGCCTGGAGAAAAGAAGGCTCAGGGGAGACCTTCTAGCTCTCTACAGCTCCCTGAGAGGAGTTTGGAGCTAGGTGGGGTCAATCTCTTCTTCCAAGGAATAAGTGATAGGGCAAGAGGAAATAGCCTTAGGTTTCACCAGGAGAGTTTTAGGTTGGACATGAAGAACAATTTCTTCCTGGGAAGGGTTGCGAAGGCCTGTCCCAGGTTGCCCATCTCTGGCGTGTGGTGCTGAGGGACATGGTTCAGTGGTGATCTAACAGTGATGAGTTAACAGTTGGACTCGATGATCTTGAAGGTCTTTTCCAACCAAAATGGTTCTGTGATTCTAAGATGTGCTGTTAGGATAATGGTGGTTAACCATGGGTCAGAGACAGTCCTTCTCTGTTTCCTGTGAAAAAAATTTCTTGATCCTGGTCTGGGAGAGAAGGGGAAGGGAAACCTGGCTGTAGGAATGAATTCTGGAGTTGTCCCAAGGGACAGTCTGTGTTTAAGCAGGGTTTGTACTCTATATTTTGCTCTGCATTTTTGAATAATGAGACAGTATTCAAAATTATTCAAAAATAGCAGGATCTGCAGTTAATTCACAAGCTACTCTTAAGAAAACACACCTTATACAAGTAGAGTGCATGAGGTCTATCTCTCTCAGGTCTGTCTAATCCCTTTGAAATAAGAGATGCTCATGAAGTTCCCTGAGAAAAACACTGCAGGTTTATAAACCTATTGAAATCTCTGGATAATTGTGCAGCTCAGTGTAAAATGTAGCCTCGTTTAGTGGAGCACTTAAGAGCTGAATACTCCAGTCAAGTTGTGGAAAGGGAACTCTGTAAGGCTGGAACAAAGCCTGTTATTTTTGGCTCCTCCTTTGCCATGGATCAAGTTTACATGAACTTACAAACGTGTTTGTTTAGCTTGCTCGGAGAGAGGAGCTTCGCTTCTGGTGGAGCACATATTTCACACCCAGGGCCTCTTCTGGCAGATTTGCTGAGAAATCTTTTTCACGTGATAGCATTGACTTTCCCACTTGCCCTACCAAGAAAACGGGCTAAGCACCGAAGGAGATGGTGAGATTTAGGGAGAGGATGGGCATTATTCTCTCCTATGTGTTGAGTTTTGGGTGACTCACTGGGATTTTACCAGTGTAACTCAGTGTCCACATTGCAGACGTGTAATCTGGGTGTGTGTGCATGCTGGTGTAGTTACAGCATTTTAAGTTTTTAATGGGAGTTGTCTCCATTAATACAAAACAAAGTTGAGAGTAAATCATTAGTTTCAGTATTTTCTGGGGTTCAAACCACACTTTTCAGTGAGTCTGCGTGGGGAAGAGGGGCGGCTCCACCCAAGAGCTTCTCATTTGCACTGAGCGAGTGCAAACAAACCTGGGAGAGGTGATTCAGCCAGTTCACAACATGGGATTTGGGGCTGTCAGGCCTTTGTTTCCTAACAGGATTAAGTCATGATTCATGAATAATCAAAATAGTGTTTCTATAAATAAAGATCAAACCGAGATATGTTTTCAACAACTAACAGAGTATTTTACATTGCCTCCCTGGACATGTAGGATAAAGCACTTGGATTTAAACAGTTTCTGGATGGTACTGTAAGTGCTGAGCAAGAAAAGACTGTTAGGAAAGAGAGAATCACTGGTAATTCTTGCTGCCCTATTATGTGTCCCAGAGGACTGGAAAGTGGTGGGCAGTGTTAGGGAGGATATACCAAAGACAATTGCTTTTAGAGACTGTCTGGTGACCTGATGCATTTAGTAAGTGATAATGATGTTTGAAATGAACATGTGAATACCATAAGAGCAGCTTTTATGCATGTCATTGCAGGAGAAGCAGCAGAGGCTGTTTCTTTCCCTTAACAGTGAGCATCCAACCTCTTCCAGAGCTGGCAATACTGACATACCAGCTTTGTTAATTCACAGGGCTCGGGTAGAGCATCTACAATTTTGTCTTGGACTTGGGATGAAGTTGACCTGTGAGCTGAATCACAGAATCCCAGCATGGTAGGAATTGGAAGGACCTCTGGAGATCATCTCATCCAACTCTCCCTGCTCCTGCAGGGTCACCCAGAGCAGGGGGCCCAGGATCACATTGTCCAGACAGGTTTGGAATCTCTCCAGAGGAGACTCCACAACCTCTCTGGGCAGCCTGGGCCAGGCTCTGCCACCGTCATAGCAAAGAAGCTTTTCTTCCTGTTCAGATGGAACCTCCTGGGTTCCAGTTTGTGCCCATTGCCTCTTGTTGTGTTGCTGGGCATCACTGAAAAGAGTCAGTGCTTCTGGCTGGTGAAACACCCCATGAGTATGATCAACTGATCTTTTCCTATGCAGTTCTGATGGCTTTGCTCATGGTCTCGTGGCAGAAATATGAGGATGAAGTCATTGGTTCCTGTTCTGTCTCAGTACTTCACACTTTTTTGAAGTGCTGTGTGTCCTGGTATTCAGCATGCACAATGCTTATTGTTCCTTTGAGGCTTTATTTTGCCCAGGATTTGCTTTGATATGGCAAATCATCTACTGTTTTTACAGTTCATCTCCCTCGGGGTACCAAGTGTATTTTCTAATGGGTTTAAAAGGTTTAAGAAGATAAATCCCCCAAAGAATCCTCCAAAGAGATTTTTGTCACTGATCATGGTATTTTTTAAGCCTCCTTCACAAGGTGCTGAGTCCAAGCAATTGTGCTATGATGAGGAATGGTCTTGGTCATCTTGCTATCCTTTGGTCATCCTTGCTACCTTTGGTCATTTTACTACCAAACACCAGTAATAAAGTGGAATAACTTTTATCGTAAGTCCTTACTTCTTTTACTTCCTAACTTCCAAATGGATGAAGTCCAGTGAGTGTGAGCAACCTCTCTCTTGTATGCCAGCCTAGAAGTCATTGTTTTCTGTTGAATTTTCCTGACCTGCATCTGTACTGGCCACTCGGCAGCATGTTGTTGAGAGCAGAGAAGCATGACAGGGTGAGCTAGCCAGGCTGAACACAGACATGGCACTAGGCTGAAAGGCAGCAGATAGACCAGCAGGATTTCTGTTCATGAGAGAACTTGCCAAAGAGTGCCCTTATTTAAGGCTGTGTGTTGGTTTGCTTCAATAAAAGTACTGAAAATAAAAAGTCAGGTATTTGAGGACATAGAATCATAGAATGGTCTGGGTTGGAAGGGACCTTAAAGTTCATCTAGTTCCAACTCCCCTGCCACAAGCAGGGACACCTCCCACTAGACCAGGTTGCTCAAAGCCCCATCCAACCTGGCCTTCAACACATCCAGTGACAAAACATCCACAGCTTCCCTGGGCAACCTGTGCCAGTGTCTCACCACCCTCAGAGTGAAGAACTTCTTCCTAATGTCTAATCTAAATCTCCCCTCTTCCAGTTTCAAGCCCCTACCCCTCGTCCTTTTGCTACAAGCCCTTGTAAGAAGTCCCTCCCCAGCTTTCTTGTAGGCCCCCTTCAGGTACTGGAAGGCCACAAGAAGGCCTTCCCAGAGCCTTCTCTTCTCCAGGCTGAACAACCCCCACTTTCTCAGCCTGGCCTCACAGTAGAGGGGTTCCAGCCCTTCGATCACTGTGTAACCTTCTCTGAGTGCTCCAACAGCTCCATGTCTCTCATGTGTTGGGGGCTCCAGACCTGGATTCAGTGCTCTAGGTGGCATCTCATGAGAGTGGAGCAAGCATGCTGTGAGTCTGATTACTTGGAGTTACGTAAAAGTGTCCAGCATGGGTGAGACACAGTTAAGAAGCTTCAAGGCTGTGGAGAAGCAAGAATAAACAAGTTTGGAGGAGCATTTCTGATTTCCAGTGGGGCAACTGGCAGATGTTTCTTGTTTCTGAGTGCAATGACATTTGGGTTTAGTCTCAAGAACATGTATCAAAACTTAGGCTAAACTTTTGTGATCAAATGCGAGCATGGTTCTGCAGAACAGGAGATGCATCATGAAGCATTAGCAAAGTTTATTCTGGAGCAGGTTCTAAACCCTCAGCAAAGGGGGAACAGATCCTCACCACATTAACTGGACAGAAATCCGTCTACCTCCATCACTGTCGTCTTTTCCTGTTGCTAATTTTGGTTGCATGCAGGCTTTTGCTAGAGATGATCAAACTGCATATTCTCCTTGGATAAACATCCTAGCTGCTGGCTTTAAGATCACATCGATATGGGCTGGAGCTGCGCCATTGCCAGACCAACCAACTGGGAAAGTTGGTCTTGCTCCATGTAAACAGCTTTGACTAAGCAAGCCACACTAAATTTGGAAAAGAATTAGGGGAACTCATTTTTCAACTGCCCTGGAGTACTTTATCTCCAGTTTCCCTGTGTTATCATTTCATGGGAAGAGTTTCTATTGCTCATGACTGTTTCCATCATGTTTATTTTCAGAGAAAATATTTTTATCTTCTGTAAACCAAAAGAGTTTAAAGATCCATTGATCAAGGGTCCATCCACTTCTCTTCCCACCTGTAGGCAGCATTGCAATTCCTGTTGAGCTGAGCAGTGCAAGGCCAGGTCCTCAGTGGTGTCACTAAAAATCTCATCAGAAAAACTTTTCTTCTACATTTAAGAGGGGGTGGTATTTTTAACACAAAGGTCTTTTGCAACAATTAGTGCAAGGACAACAGCCTGAAACATTTGCTTCTCAATTCATGTTTTGTTTGATTTATAGTCTGCACATAAAAAGTTACACTGATGCTGTATTTCTCACTTCTACACCTAACGAATTGCATAGTTCCTTTCTCTTTGGTCATCATGCTTTGAGCTGATCTAAGAAATGTTGACAGTGTAGAATCACGCTTTTGAGTCAATTTAGCCACCACTGAAAGACTTTGCCAAAATTATAGGTATTTCCTGTGATTGTTGGGGGGGTTCTTCCCAACATCAGAATTTTGTTCTTTGTCCCATTTCCTCTACAAATTTTTACTGCAGGATGCAGGCAGCAGTCAAGTGAGGTCCAGTGTCCCAGAGCCCTCTGTAACAAATTAAGAGGCTACTACAAGCTGGAAAAGAAAAAGCTGCGATGGAAAATAAGGGGCAAACCCTGAGCAGGAAACTCCACCAGGGCTGGGGCCAACAACATGCTACTGCTGGCTGGGACCAGAAGGAAAAAAACAAAACTATAAAGAAGGTTTTGGGAAGCTTTGTCCTTATTTGGACAGTTTATGGCTCTGCCCAGAGCAGGCTAGTTTTTAAAAGGCTGACAGATGGGCAGGGATTTTCTGCTTCAGCAGCAGCGATATCCTGCTGTTATACACAAGCAAATCCTATAATTCAGAGATCTCAAAAAAATCTGGTCTCTTAAACTGGAGGGTTGGAGTCCAGACCCTCACGTGGTGTTGTCCCACAAAGCCATATTTACTGTGAAACATACCTGAGGTCTGTGACAAAAGAATCAACGAATCCCAGCATGGTGGGGGTTGGAAGTGACCTCCAGAGATCATTTCATCCAACTCCCTTGCTCCAGCAGGGTCACCCAGAGCAGGGTGCCCAGGCTCACATTGTCCAGGTGAATTTGGAATCTCTCCAGAGGAGACACCACAACCTCTCTGAGCAGACCGTGCCAGACTCTGCCACCCTCACAGCAAAGAAGTTTTTCTTCCTATTCAGGTAGAGACTCCTGGATTCCAGTTTGTCCCCATTGCCACTATTCTGTCACTGGGCACCACTGACAAGAGTCTGGCCCCATCCTTTTGACACCTCACCCCACCCCCCTTTAGATATTGATCACCATTGATCAGATCCCCTCTCTGGCTTCTTTTCTCCAAGCTAAACAGCCCCAGGTCTCTCAGCCTTTCCGTGGCACAGAGATGCTCCAGGCTCTTCAGTCCCCCTCATCTTTGTAGGCTCTTTTGGACTCTCTCCAGTAGTTCCTTTTCTCTCTCTTGAACTGTGGAGCCCAGAACTGGGCACAGTACTCCAGATGTAGCCTCACTAGGGCAGGGGGAGGACAACCTCCCTTGACCTGCTGGCCAAACTCTTCTTACTGCACCCCAGGACACCACTGATGTTTAAGAAGGAGCAGACTCAGCTCATCTCTCTGAGCTGGTTAGATGGGAGTAGCTGGCTTGAAGGTGGTGTCAATATTGCCCTTTAACTTGAGAGATGTGTCAAATTCTGTGCATCAAACTGCAAATGAAATTGCAGGAGAGGAGCTGACATACAGCTTTTTGTTTACATGCACGTCCATGTGACCACAGTGATAGAAATGTAAGTATCCGGAAGTTATGAAGTAATTGAATACCGTGGCATGTACATGTGACATGTTGGTGACATGACCTCTAACAGCCTGGTATTGTCCCACCTTTGGAGCAAACTGGAGCTGGGTCTCAAATAAACACCTTACAAAATCTTCTGCTGTTCCCCAGCTCTGCAAACTCCTTAGAAAACTATTTTTCCATGGCAGTCTGAGCAACTCATGTTTGTTCTTTAAAATAAAAATAAGGTTGCCAGATGTGGTAAATCTTGAACTGTAGCATCTTTTGCACCAGAGCATCCCATGCACTTTCTCCGGCGAGATCTCATGCACAGCTTTTCTGTTTAACAGTGTTCTAAATTATTTGGCATGAAAAAAGTCATGAACCTACTGGCAACAGCACTGACTTTTAAACCCCATTTTTGGGGAATAAACAGCTTTAAACTCAGTAATAAATTGAAGTTTTGTGTCGTTACTTAGGAAAGACTGTGTTTATGTGCTTGAAGCAGCAGATCTGTCAAGAACTCTCTAATTTCATCATAGCTGCTGCAGACCTACATCCTGTTGTATAAATACAGAAACATCACAAAAACTCCCAGTTAATCCTGTTTGGTGGTGGTGCTGGTGGGTGGCTGGGAGGAATGTGTCGATCTGGGAACTTTGTTGTTGGATGCAGGTGGTTCAGGTTTTCCAGGGCTCTGCAGGTCATAGTGCTTCTTGCTGGTTCCCCTGTTTGGCCCTTAAGGAGTGGCAGTCCTGGGTAGGAGTCCATGCCTATAAAGGCTTCAAGACATTTTGGTTGGAGAAGTACCATGTTTTTTGTCTTACACAAAAAATTTGTTGTTTTTTTTTTTTTTTTTTTATCCCAAGCAGAGCAAAATACATTTTTGAAAGCATCAAATTTGCTTGAGGTGGGAAATTATGTTGCTCTGTTGTATGCTCAGAAAAAAAACTTTTGTCATGGGGCTCCTTAACACAAGAAAGAAAAAGGATCTCTCCAGTCAGTTTCCAGGATGGTTGGGATGTTATAGATCATAGTCCAGGTTTTGGTTTTTGCACTGCCACAGACTCTTTCAGTCTCACAGAATCACAGAAATGTTCTGGCTGGAAGAGACGTTTCAGATCATGGAGTCCAACCATTAACCCAGCACTGCCAGGTCACCACTAAACCATGTCCCTCAGCACCACATCTCCTCAACTTTGAAACCCCTCCAGGGATGGGGACTCCACCACTGCCCTGGGCAGCCTCTTCCAGGCCTTCATAACCCTTTTGGGGAAGACATTTTTACATGCACATGACTTTTAACTTTTAGCTTTGCTTCCATGTCTGTAAAGCTTTATTATTTCTTAGATAGGCTTAATAAGTTAATTACTTATAAATTGTTATGAGTTTCCCAGAAATGAGACTGTCAGTGTGTTTGTTGCTGTTATTGCTACTGATGAGATCTTGAGCATGGGGAGACAATACAAGATGAGTGTTTGTTGAAGCATGACTGAGTATCTGTTTACATTCAAACAAAGAGACTGGAGTGTCCCAGGCTAGACACCAGCCTTTGGAGGACCTTTGAGTCATCTTTAAAACTTCACTAAGTGATAAAATTGGCTAATATGGCTTAACACAAGCTGGTATCACTTGTCGGTATGGTTCTTTGAGAACCTTTTCAGCTCTCAAACACCCCCAGCTCTGTGGCACTACGTCCCAGGAACAGGTAGGCAGCATGTTTTCTTAGAGAAATGGGTTTGGGGCATGTTTTGCCTGTTCTTAGAAGGAAAAACAACATCCAAAACCTCATGTTTTCCTGGAGGAATTCCCTCTGCGCTAGGTTGTCATGGCAGCTGAATGCTTCTCCATGGGTTTCTTGATCTGCTGGGCAGCAAGGGGGCTGTTGGTACTCTTGGGCAGTATTTTGGTTTGCTGGTAACTGCCTTGGTTCTGCATTACAGTTTCTGAACCCGTGTACATTAAATACAATTAACCCTCTTTCTGTTTCAGGAAAAACAGAAGCTGTCATCAAAAACTTCAGCCCGCACTACAGACGCCAGTATGCGGTGGCTTTCTGCAAGCATGTGCAGGATGAGCTGGAGCAACACCGGGATTCCCAGTCCCGGTTCCTGAAAACCAAGGTATGAGGGCAAGTAAGCCCTTCCCCATCCTTAGGCTGCCATACAACTCTTCTCCCTTGCATGAAATAACACACTAATTATTTAAATCACACATTTAATAGTCATAATGTATGAAAAACATGAGCTGGAAGCGTATCAGTCACCAACTGGGCTTGGTTTTCTTGTTTTTGTCAGTGTTGAACGCCCTCAAGAGAAGTTAATAGTCAGCACAGATACACAAAGCTTCTAGAAATCAAATGAAAAAAATTTGGTTTAGATTTATTTAAATATTTCTATATATACAAGCACAATACAGAAGTGTTCTTTCAGCTTCTTACATTGAATAGTTGAATACATAATAAATGTGTAGCTAGGACATTTTACCTGTGTACTTTCTTATATATAACCAAAGTGTACATAATAGATTGACATGTGCACGTGTTGGATTAGGTTCACTTAGGTTTTGGGTGAAAAAGTTGCATTTGGGTGCAGATTTTATCTTTGAAATTTTGCCTTTGTTTTGGAGTTAGAATCATAGAACTGTTTTGGTTGGAAGAGACCTTTAAGATCGTTTAGGCCAACCACTAACTCAGCACTGCCAGGTCACCGCTAAACTATGTCCCTCAGCACCATATCTCCACTGCTTTGAAACCCCATCACCACTGCCTTGGGCAGCTTCTTCCAGGCCTTCACAACCCTTTTGGGGAGGATGTTTTTCCTCGTGTTCAACCTAAACCTCCCCTGGTGCAACTTGAGGCCATTTCCTCTTGTCCTGTCAGTTGTTCTTTGAGAGAAGAGGCCAACCCCACCTGGATCCAAGTTCCTTTCAGGGAGTTGTTGAGAGCAAGAAGGTCTCCCCTGAGCCTCCTTTTCTCCAGGCTAAACAACCCCAGATCCCTCAGCAGCTCCTCAGAAGCTTTAGGTGCCCTAGAGTGTTCCCCAGCTTTGTTGCCCTGCTCTGGACAGACACGCTCCAGTCCCTCAATGTCCTTGGAGTAAGGGGCCCAAAACTGAATCCAGGATTTGAGCAGTGGCCTCACCGGTGCTAAGTACAGAGGGGCAGTCACTGCCCTCATTCTACTGGCCACCCAAGGCAGGAACTGGTTTGGTTGCCTTATTGTAGCATGAGAAGAACCATGAGACAAGTTTCTGGTATAAAACATGCATTTCATCAAGGTGGAGTTGGACACTTGGACAAAGGTAGTTGCTTCCTGCTGATTGCAAGGTTTTGCAAGAATCTTGGGACACAACTCATACATTCCAGGCAGAAATTTATGTAGAAAGTGTAATTAACCCTTTCAGCCATGGCTACAGGGTTCCATAAAGATGATGGCAATAATTCCCTCTGTGGAGTGAGCTACAGAGGGCTGGTTTTTATTAGAAGAGGAGAGACAAAGAGGGAGACAAAAGTCTCTAATAAAGAGGAAAATACAGATAACCAGCCTTCAGTATCAACAAGATACAAATCTAAATCTTTTGGCCATATTGGAAGTCATAGGTTTCCAGTGCTCTTGGGTAGGATAAAGCAAAGAGGTGGGATGTGAAAGGTGGGATAACAGAAGAGCTGTGTCTTTCAGAAAGATGCATCAGTTACAAGAGTACAGGTGCAGAAGTGTTACAAAGAAATGGTAAATAACTTGCCAGGTTATACTAAAACTCTTGGCTGCATCAATAAAATGTTTTTAGTACATAGTGAAAAATAGGAGCTGATGGACTACAAGTCATCTTGCATTCAGTGTGTCAACTGAAAGGTAAATAAGAATAGCTCTGTCTCAGAAATCTGGAAGTATTTTTGGAAGGCAGAGCTCTTCTGATGCCTCCTCACCTCGGGCTACAAGAATTTGATTGTGTATGTAGTATCTGCCTGCATCAGTGAGACATTTGTGGCTCCAAACTGCATTTGAAGATTCAAAAGCCCTCATAGCAGCCTTGTGGAAATGTAGAAATTAAAGCTTAAAAATTATCAGTAATCCAGAGTAATTTCAAATCTTGAAAATTGTCTTTGCAGCCCCCGCTGAAAGCTGGGATGGTCTTATATGAAGCAGAGCTGCTGCATTTTGCTGAGGATCTGAAGAAGTGGAAGGACAGATATGTTGTTATCAAAAACGACTACACTGTGGATTGCTTTGAGACTAAAGAGGTAAATGCTTCTTCCTCTTACATTCTTCTGCGCTCCCAAATGTCTGATATCAAGTGAACTTGATGCTGCTGCCTTTCTTTGAGCAATGTAGATGAAACGTTGTCTTCAGTGAGGCAGCTCCAGCCTTGTGAAGCTTTCTGGAAGCTCCACAGGGATGGCTGACAGTACAATCAAGAGCCTTGCATTAGCCATATACTTTTGCAAGAACTAGCAAATCATTTTAACAGTGCTTTGAACTTTCCTTTGCCTATCACAGAACACTTCTTATCCGTATGTCATTGCAAGACATTCCCGTGCTTCTGCAGTTGGATTTTAAGTAGCAGTTTTGGGGTGGCTACAGGTCGACTACAGTGAAGTTTTTTGTCTAGTCAGGCTAGTCCTGGCTGACAAATCAAACAGCTAGGGCTTAGAAGAAAACCCCATTCTTTTCCCCTCCCTTCTATCCCTGATTCTTCACCACAGCTGAGAAGAACTGAGAGGATATTTTTAATTATTAAATTATAATAATTATATATGATAATATAATTATCTAGCCATGGTTTAGATTTCACATGTCTAGGGACTATATCCAAAATGTAGTCTGACAAAAAAAAAATTCCCTTTGGGCAATATCCCTCTGCATTAGCTTTGTCAATGACTTGTGTATTTTATGTTTTCCCTCTCCTCAAATCTCTGTTCAATTCCCTCTCTGTTGATTTTCCAGGCCTACCAGAAAGGAGCCAGCCCTAAATATCATGTTCTTCCTGCAGGAGGCAAAGTACTGACCTCAGAAGAAGATTACAATTTGCTATCTGATAAACATTTTCCAGACCCTGTTGGTAAGCCCCGCTCAATGCTCAGCTGCCAAAGACCAGGCTCCATTCCTACTCAGGCTGCTTCTGAGCAGGCTTTTGGAGTAGACTTTAAACCAGGGCAGCAGAAGATGCATGCAGCCCTTTTCCTAAGTCAGAGCACAACTCCAAAGTGGACGTACATAGACGATGCTGGATGCTAACATGCAGAGAAATGCTGGCTCCTTTATTTTTCCAGCATCCTGGCACAAAGCTGCTGGAAAGCTGTGCAGAAGCAGGGCAGGAACCACACCACCATTGTTCTTGGTCTTTGTTAATATTCCTGGTTTATTTGTTTCCATTTTTAGATGCCAGCTGCCTGCGTTGATTCAACGGTTGATAATAAGTCCCACAGAGAGGGCAGGAAGGTCACTGCTACTGAATTTGTTGTTTCTGGGATGAGAATTGCTGTAGTCCTGCCTACTCCTACTCCACAAAGATGGAGAAAATTTGGGCTTTAAGGGAGCAGATCTCATGTGGCAGAGTCAGATGTGGAAAATGGGATGCCACAGAGGAAAGGAATAAGGGCAAATTGCAGACAAGTGTTCTTTTTTTAAGTCCTGCCTCATAGCACTTGAAGTTTTGACTTCTGTGTGGTGTCCCCCTTACACTCCTTTCCCAAGGTGGTCAGATCATGGGGCAGCGGTGCCTGGAGTTGTCCTCCGTGTGTCACCATAGGTCTGCAGGAGTTAGGGTTGAGCAATGTGGAGCATCCCAAGGCTGCTTGCGGGCTTCCCATGGCTCTCCCTTCACAAAAAGTGGCTCAATTAGTCTTTTATGGCACTTCTCCTTCTGTGTGATGCTGAGGACCCTCCAAGATGAACCTCTCATGACTGGGCAATGAGTGCATGGCAGTGAGACAAGATTGGATTTAGTCATCCATAAACAATCTTGTGCAGCATCCCCTGGGCAAAGTGACTCAGAGCAGGTAGAAACAGGAGATGCTTCATGCTCTCTTTGCTTCACCTTCAAGGGCTTGAAGTGACAGTCCTTAAAGCCATTTTGGAGCTGTGTTTGGAAACCCTGGAGACAGGGAAACTGCTGCTGTTCCAACATGGTGTAATGTAATTTATTTCTATATGGAAGACCATGTGCTTCTATATGGTCTC
Source organism: Megaceryle torquata (assembly GCA_024611175.1). Taxonomy (NCBI): domain Eukaryota; kingdom Metazoa; phylum Chordata; class Aves; order Coraciiformes; family Cerylidae; genus Megaceryle; species Megaceryle torquata. The sequence continues at coordinate 31,762 of JANIJG010016893.1, forward strand.
TATGAGGAGGAGACCAGAGCTGTCCACTAACTTATTTGCCATGAAAACCTTTACCCTCGCACCTACAATCCAGTGAAATTGTTTGAAATTTTACCAAAATGTTCAATTGAAGGCCACCCTGAATACAAAACAAGAAGACATCAAGCTCCTATGGTATAACGTGGAGAGGTAGTTGCTGCCTGCTGATTTTGCCCATCCCAGCTGTGTCTCTGTGCCAAATCGCTTGGATCAAGTAGACTTGACTTGTTCATGTCTTATGCTTCCCTGCTAGAAAAGTCTGTTCTCTCTGCCAAGGCCCCCATGGAATCTGCAAATTTTAAATGGAGATGTGTATTTTTTGTGCAGGGTCGAGTGAGAAGGAGGTCGCTCAAGCCTTCGTCCAGCTGCCAACAGAGTTCCCGGTTTACCTGTGGCAGCCCTTCTCCCGGCACAGCTACTATTGCTTCCCAGAGCCAGAAGCTCAGAGGCAGTTCAGTGCCATGCTGGGGGACTGCGTGAGACACTCAAACCATGGTGAGTGCAGAAAGAGCCTTTTCCTGTACGTCACTCACCCTGGTGAAGATTTAAATAGTTTTCATAGAAAAAAGCTTAAGAAAAATGCAAGTCACTTATGAAAGATGCTTGGCTTTCAGTGCCTCGAGGAATGCATTAACATGCCCCTTCTTCTTAGAATCACAGAATTGTTTTGGTTGGAAGATACCTTTCAGATCACCAAGTCCAACCGCTAATCCAGTACTTCCAGGTCACCACTAAACCATGTTTTTCATCACCACATCTCCATGGCTTTTAAGTCCCTCCAGGTATGGAGACTCCACCGCTGCCCTGGGCAGCTTATTCCAGGGCTTTACAACCTTTTCCATGAGAAATTTTTCACAATGTCTGACCTAACCTCCCCTGGCACAACTTGAGGCCATTTCCCTTTGTCCTATCACTTGTTCCTTGGGAGAAGAGACCAACCCCACCTGGCTCCATCCTCCTTTCAGGGAGTTGAGACTGAGAAGGTCCCCCCTGAGCCTTCTTTTCTCCAGGCTGAACATACCCAGGTTCTTCAGCTGCTCCTCACAAGACTTGTGCTCTACACCCTTCCCCAGCATCATTACCCTTCCCCAGCTTCATTACCCTTCTCTGGACACGCTCCAGACCCTCAGTATCCTTTTGGAATGGAGGGCCCAAAACTGAACCCAGGATTCTTGCTTTGCGGGGTTCCATGTTAGGTGGGATTCAAGCTGCAGTGTAGTAAGCTTGGGTAGAAAACCTGAGAATTACTTTGAAAGTGGCATTCCCCATTATGTCAGCTCATCTAAATCCAGTATCATGGTACAGAATCATAAGAGAAATTTACTGAATACATCACAGTAAACTCCCACCTGTGTCTGCAGGCTTGCCTGATGCATTGGAGATATAGTAGACCAGGTTTGCACAAACTGGAATGTATGGACATGGAGGGAATGTAGTCTCCCAGTTCATTTTAGTGGTGTTACACATGTATCCCCAGTTGTCAAACACTTGATGTTTTCTGCGGGTGTTTAGCTCAAGCCCCAGCTGTGGTTAAGCTCTGTAGGAGGGACATGGATGGTGTGTAAGACACAGAATTGATTGCTTGCATAAGGGTAAATTTAAATCTTACTTTCTGGGTATGTTAGAATAGAAATCCTTAAAAAAAATGAACTTGGTCACTTCCTAGGGTTATAAAAACCTTGCTGCCATGAAACTGGAAACCATTTATGAGTTGGATCCTTCAGAGAAAGAAATGCTTTCTTTTTTTTCAGGTAACTTTTCTCCTTTTCCATCGAGCTGACCTGGTTCCTCTGCTGTTATCCAGGCTCTTCCATGCCTTTAGTGTCACTTTCAAGTCCCATCTGCTCCTGCTGCCCTTGGTGGGAGATGGGAACACTCAGGAACTTCTCCAGCAGTCTCATCTACTTGGGCCTGGTGCCCGTGCTTGCAGATAAATGAATTGAGAGAGCAGTGTGTGAACAGCCCCCTTTTCTCACCCAGTTGGCTCCCAGTGTATTTTTTTTTTAACTGTCACTTTTGTCTTCTGGTCATCAGCTTCACCCCATTACTCCCAGACAACTGTCTCACACTGTCCTCCTCAGCTGCTGTCTCCTTTCCCTTGTCTGCACTGCCAGTGGCATTCCTGGTCTCTTTTAGGCCTCCATTCCCATGGTGACAATACACATTTCTGTATTTCTAGGCAGTTTCCTAAGAAGTGCAGTTATTTGCATGGTGCTTGGTGATGGTTCTTCTGAGGACACACAGGATTCTTGGTCTCTATGCTAGCCAGGTGGCATACATTCTCCTAACTAAGTAGTGGTCCCCCTCTCCAGCTTGTTTACAAGCCATGCTGAAGGTGGTGAGATGCAGTGTGCCCTTCTAGCTCTGATAGACTCCTACAAACCAGAGGAAGCAGCTCCAATGCAAATCTGTGTAGGTGTGGAGTGGCCGAGGGCTAAAACATCCTGGGAGGCAAATACTCAGTCATGAGGACTATAAAGACTGTTTCATGGCTAGATTAACATAGGTTGGAGGCACCAGTCTAGAAGGAACACACCTCCACTTGGCACTTCCAAACAGCTGGAGTCTCAATAAATATTCTCAATAGAGCTGCTAGAGGAACCTGAATTGCTGTAGCGTGCCCAAGGGCAAAGCCTGAACTGTGGATTCAGGTCTGATTAGCCTGCCTTTAGCTGCAGTGGTCACGCAGTCCCAGAGTGCTCTGGGTTTTGGAAAGCCACCTCTTTGCTCCTCCCTGAGTTTTGGTGAGGAGATGGGGATACAATCAACTTTTCCTGGCACTGTCAGTCATCTATGACTTGAAGCCTGTTCATTAGGCTTGGAGGTTTTTCATTTCTCTCTTCTGGAGCAAGTGTAACGGGCTTGACAAACTTTTTGGCAGCCTGTTTGGTTGTTTTGTTTTTTGGTTTTTGTTTTCTTTTTTCTTAAAAGTTCAGCACATCACTCTAGGGGCCAATTCTGAATTGGCAGAAGCTGGGACTAGATGACTTAATAGGTCTTTTCCATCTCCAGTGCCTGCAAGTCTGTGTTTTATTATATCTCATATGGCTCAGCTATTGCTCATTTACGCGTCTGGTCCAGAATTTATCCCTCCCAGCTTTTCTCTGTGGTCATGGTTTTTTATCTGACAGAAGATGCTTTGTGACACCAGAGTGCCTTCATCCTTTCTGTCACATTATTTCTGCTCAACAGACTGGTAGATAAAGACAGTCTGGATTAAGACCTACTGCTACACCAGTAAAAGTGAACAGGTTTTTACAGCTAGGGAAATGGGAGTCCCTATTTTCTGGATTTTTTTGGAGCTACACCATCTCCTGGAAACCCAGGTGCTGGAAGTGGAAAAATGATCCCTCACAAGCACCCCAGGAACCTTAACTCTGCCCTTGAAGTGAACTTCAGCATTTTTTTCCAAGGATTTCATATTGATTTATATTCATTATCACATGGCTGAAAGATGTTACTTTATTAATACTTTTTACAGCCTTATTTGCAAACAATTCTGCCTACAAAAAACCAGGTATCTGAACAGTCTGACAAAGTTACAGGCACGTACAGTAATATCATGTGTAATAAGGCTCGTGATGTAAAAACTGGCTGTGCTTTTTTTGTTAAAAAGAATGGAAAAGAGAGAATAAATGTGAAAAATCTGTTGATTTGATTGTGGAATATAATTCAGGGGGATAAGGAGCATCAGCCAAGGCAGCACTTGCCCCACCTCTTCTAAAAAGTGCCTTGTTAACTTCTGCCAGAGCAGATTTGGCACGGGTGAGAGAAAGACAGATGTAATGTCTGATCAGAAGTTGCCTTTCTGTCTTTCCAATAATCTACCGCTCCTGGAAAGGAAGGTATTGCACTTTGGCTTTAGCCAAAATCTTGGAGGAGCTTTCAGTTAAAGTCTGTTTTCTCCCAAGAAGCAGAATTACCTCCAGTCTCTTGGTGAACAGCAAACTGGAGTGAATCATTGTGTTGCCTTTGTGATGAGACCTGCCCTGTCATTCAGCTGTTCCCTCTCTTTAGAGTCCCTCTGTTCGACATAACCGGCCCAGCCTGTGCTTCTGGGGTTTCTGGTCACAATTCACAGTCAGGAGAATAAATACAAAAGTATTTGGATTTAGTGGTCACTGCTTGTAAAAATGATTCAGTTGTGTGGATTGTGGGTTCCCCCACCCCTCAAACAAAGTGCTCCTAATGCATCTGTCCTTTATATTGATTGATAAGATTTTGCAGATTGAGGGGACAATGATTTCCTTCATAATCAATGGAACATATAGGGCAACGAAGCTGGGGAAGGATCTAGAGCACAAGTCTTGTGAGGAGCAACTGAGGGACCTGGGGTTGTTGAGCCTGGAGAAAAGGAGGCTCAGGGGAGACCTTCTAACTCTCAGCAACAACCTGAAAGGAGGCTGAAGCCAGGTGGGGTCGGTCTCTTCTCCCAGAAAACAAGCAATAGGACAAGAGGAAATGGCCTCAACTTGCACCAGGGGAGGTTTAGGTTGGACATGAGGAAAAGTGTCTTCATAGAAGGGTTTGTCAAGGCCTGGCCCAGGCTGCTCAGTGCAGTGGTGGAGTCCCCATCCCTGGAGGGGTTTCAAAGCTGTGTAGACGTGGTGCTGAGGGATGTGGTTTAGTGGTGACAACTGAGCATCTCAAGTTTTGCAGGAAATTTGCTGTTGAAATGGCCACTGAACCCCCAAGAGAGAAGCTCTCTCAGTCCCAGGGTGGCAGTAAACAGGGAATCGGTCAAAATATTCCCAGTGCTCTAGTATTTCCCATTCTCTGCTTCCTAATCCTTTATGTTTGTACACCCCAAAAATCAGACTGAAGTTTCTTCCAAAGGGTTATTTAATTTTGTAGTATTTTAGGAGGTCTTCTTGTTTTCTAGATGAGGTTACCAGCTATTGTGTTTCACTTAGTATTTGCTGTTAGAAGTGAAGAAGCCTGACCCCTTGGTGCTGGGATATAGAGGGAAGTCAGTGCAATGAGAAGGAAAATACAGCCAGCTTTTTCTGGGAGACACGGAGTTTCACTTTGTGATTTTATTTTCTTTCATCTGGTTTGATTTCACATCCTTATCTTGATAATCACCCTCAAGACACAGGAAGCTAAGAGACTTTCAAAACCATATCCTGTCATCTCAAATTTCACCATAAATAACAAAAAAAGAAAAAAAATAAATAAACACATTAAAGAGTACAATAAAGAAATACATTAGGCAAGAGAGAAATACAAAGTGTACTTTTAAGCTCATGGTTAAAACCTCATTCATTTTAAGCTCATTGTCACAATTTGGCTACATCAAGACAACTAGGACGGTGACAGATTTTTTTTCTCTATCTCTGGCTTTTAAGGTTGCCGTTAGCTGTGTCCACACTTCCCTTTTCAAATCTAATTTTAGATGGGAGGTGTTTTTCTCATAATTATTACTAGCTTTCCTATGCTACGTCTATATAGTACATGCAGGGCTTACTAACTCTTGGACTATAATTCAAAATAATTACTGAAGTGTTGAGAAGGTTTGAGAAGATGACATTAAATACTTAAGCTGAAGGTTATATATCTCCATATACAATACAAAGCAGCTGCCACGAGTCCAAAGAGGACTTTGGAGAGATTTCTGAGTCTTCACATTGCAAACAGGGTGGATTTTCCTCTCCAAAGAGAGCAGCTGAAGAATTTTCTTGTTGCCTGTTTCAGATGATGTGCAGAAGGACCAATTAAAGTAGAACTGAGGTGAAAATTGCTTTTTTTTGACATTAAGAAAAATGTCCTTCTTCAGAGGTTTGAAAGCAAGACCTTTCTGAAGGTTTGCCTGCAAATTTGGGGTAGGAAAAGGTACGAATTGATACAGTGTTCAGCCTTCCGCCTGCCCAGCTCAAACCTGAGACTTTTGTCCAAAGTGCAGCAGCTGCACTTTGGTTAATTAAATCACTTTATGGTTAATAAGATCAGATCTCTAGTGATCCACATGAGTGGCCGAAATCACGGCTGGTCTTTCAACAGATATCTCAGGTCCACAGGGACTTCTCAAAACTCATGTGTGACCTTCCATAGAAGTATTAGTGCTGCCATAATGTTCAAAAGCATTTCACTCTAAATATCTGTGATGAGGCTTGTGGGATGCTACAAAACTTAGAAAATGTTTTAGGGCACAATTCAGAATTTTTTTTTATAATTTAGAGTATTTTTCTTGAAATAAGACTATTTTTCCTCTTTCTGGGACATTTTTGCTCTACAACATCAGTTCTTTCAGTCAGCTTTTGCTTTTCCAGGAAGCCTGCTTACCTACACTCTCATTAGGATTTTCTGTCTGTAGGAGGGACATTTGTTCTGAAACACCAAGATGATTAATGTGCTAAAATCTGCATTGTGATCACAGCTTCCTGGCTCTCTCACCTCTATGTCTTGGGATGATTCTCCTTTTCTTATATACCACCAAACATGGGGTGGTGCAGAAGAGCCGCTGCCGTGCCCACCACCGGAGACTATTTTAGGAGCTGTGAAGATGCTCATTTGTGTGGGTGTTCAGTTGTTTTCAGACTCCAGCTGCAACACTGAGCAGCAGAAAAACTCTCACCTGCACCAGGAACACAGTAGCTGGTTTGGAAAGCACTTGGAAATTGTCAGAGATACATGATATTGTGGTTCTTTGTGTGTGTTTAGATGGTGCACTCATGTTTTAGATGATAAAACATAAAACTGCTGGTCCTTGTAATGTGTCTAATGCTGCTTGAAACAGCTTTAATACAGGCATCATGTCCTGCAAAGCAAATAGTTAAACCCACTGAATGTTGGTTTTATGGTCTCGGAGGGAACTCGCACTGCAAATCTTTATTTGCTATAAATACAGTGCATTATTGCAGGGTTGTGTCCTGTTTGGAAATGACCTCATCTAGCTTCTGTTAGTGGTTAGCAGCTTCATACCACATGGTCTATGAGTAATATGATAATACATCGCTCTCAGGAAAACATCAGAGCTGTGAGGTTGATGCTTCTCACAGCCAGGGTATTATACTTCGTTCTTGATTTGGATAATAATATGACAGGACTCTGTAAAAGTAAATGGTGGGTCCTTGTATTCAGATGATGATTTCTAGAGGTGCTTTAGCTGTGTTACAAGCCTTAGGCAAACTCTCTTCTTGTGAGGTCCAGTTCCCGAGCTCTCCTCATCTCCTCAGGTTCAAGCAGGTGGATTCACTCTCATTTTCTTACCTGCCATCCCCTTTGGGTTGGGACTATTTGCTTATTTTTTGGAGACAGAAATTTTCAGAACCTTCTTTTTTGGAGCTGATGGCCATGGCCTTTCTTACCAACTTTCTGTAATATCTGACAAGCAACAGGTCTTAAAATGTGCTGGGAACTCAGGAGGTTGCTTTTTGCCCTATGATAACATGCTGGTTGGGTGATCTTGCCCTATTTTAGCCATTCTCTGTGTCCTGCCTGTAATCCTCTATGTGATATTACTCATACACCCCACAGTAGAAAGTTGCTCATCATTAAACAGAAACTTCATGACACTTACCACCACAGTCCCTCCCCACAGCAAATAAATCCCTGGCAGGTATTACCAGAAATGCTAGAAAAAAATCCTATTGCAGGAGATTTGTGCTTCACAGATCACTATTAGAAAGGGAAATGGCTCCTCTTCATGCTCATTTATTTTTATTTGATAGGCAGCCCCTAATTATGGTGTTGGGAGCCTGGCAGAATGATTCCGCATCTGCAGGAATGTCCCTTATTCCCTGATGTTCTCCAGCTGCCTTCACCCCAAATTCTTTGGCAGCTGCCAGCATGCAGGAGCTTTCTTCAACGTACCAGTACAAGTGATGGAAATGTCCTGTGTATTTGGATGGTTAAGACACCAGAAGTTTTTTTAAATGACAGCCTTTTCTTTCAGCAGCCTCCCTCTGGTTTGGGGTTGTGTTTTTTTTTTTTTTTACCAGCTTTTGTTTTAAAAGGACTAAAGTTTAAAAAAAAAAAAACTATTAGAATTTTTTTTTTTTTTTTAATTGAAGACCATGTGTAAAGGAAAGCAGAAGAAAAACACCAGCCTAAATATATTTGAAAGAAACAGCCACCAAGTTGAGAGGAGGATGACTTGGAAGGATAAAAAATTGGGAAAAATGTAATTCGCATTTCTTAGCATGATAGCATGTTTCATGATTAGCAGTGGTAGCATGGTAGCAGTGTCCAGTGGAAATAGTAAGTGGTGGAAGAACCATCTTCTGAGACTGCTAAAACCAAAGAGAAGAAATAAAAAATCCAAATATTTTAAATCTTTATTCATCTTATGCTATCTGTAGCATCACAAGAAGGAAGACCCTTCACCAATATCTGTACAGAGATTTTTCTCGTCCCAGGAAAATTCTGTATGGGGTGATCAAGAAGAAGGAGCTACGAAATAGATGTTTTGGCAGTGCCTTCACCTAAGCCAGCTTTCCACCAAATAGATGAGGAAGAAATGAAATATTACTGTGAGACCACACCAACTTAAATGCAGTTTCTTCCAATTTATCATATTCCAGAAATTACAGTGTGACAAACATTCTCTCCATCAGTGAAAGGCCACCAAACTCAACACCCCAGTTATCTTCATTTCCTTCCAGTGACTGTCATCCTGCCTTCCTCGCTCTTTAAACAAGGTCAGCCTGTGGTTTTTGAAGATTCGAGGAGGGATTCATGGGCCCTCCTGTCTTGTAGGAGGGAACTAAAAAATATATCAGGTTCTTAGCAACTTGAGTTTGGACCAAAGCTGCAGTTACGGAGGGTGGTGGGCAAGAGCCAGGCAACGCTACCTCCTTACCTGTGGGCCTTTCCATGATCATTCCTTATAAATACAGCCATCGCTGGATGACAGATTGCTTTAGTATCAATTGCAGTTACCTGCAGGAAGAATTCAGGGACCCTATGGAAAATAATACTCACTGAATACAATATCTTTCACCTGTAGGCCTATGGTGCCTATGTAGGCAGCTCTCCAGCTCTGGAACATATCTCTAGCTGTAAGTGCTGCAGGGAACAGGTGAAGCTGAGGTAGATTCCTTATGAGTGTTGGTAGTCATATGATGGGCAATATGTCAGAATCAGCATTACTTTAATTAAAACCCGTGCTGTGTGAGCTCAGACTTCTGGATTCTGTTTTAACACTTGTTTGTCTACGTATTTGGGCCTCAGCCTTTTGTGAAATGTCAGCCAAAAAGCTTCGATTACTCTCAGTGGTTTAGCTCACTTTGGTAAAGCACTTTGTCAATATACTGCTTTGCTTTTATTAACCATAAAAATAACAAATTTATTGTAAGAAAAGCCCAGATGGGAGAAGGACATTTACTGGATTGCAATAGGGGCACTCAGTCTGTTTTGAAAAATGACATACTCAGTTTTTACACATCATAAAACATCCTGACTGCAGTTCCTTGGCTCTCCCAACAGTTTCATGCAGTAATGCTGCTGCTGAGTCCAAAAATCAGCGAGTCCCAGCATGCAGAATTAGCCAAGACGCAGGAGGGAGCTGTGACCCGAACCACTGGTGTCTCAGTAGAGCAAACCACCCTCCCAGTTCTGGGAGGTGGAAAATTCTCGCTGTCTGGATATCACATCTGACTGAAGCCCCACTGGGGGCTGGAGAAACGTTTCCCTGCTCTTCCCAAACACAGACTTTTCCATGCGGGCACACGAGTGGTGCAGGAATGAGCTCTGCTGCTACTTAGATGGAGACTTGACTTGTCAGTGCTGCATTTGTTAAGGTGGTAGAGGATGTCTTCAAACACCTGCTGACATTCCTGGTGATTGATGACCATTTTAGCCTCTTTTGTGCTGCAATAATGCTTTTGAATAGCTTCGTTAATGACAATTGTTGCGTCGAGGGGCACACGGCTTAAACTGGATATTAATTAAACTGGATATAAATTCTCACTTTTTAACAGCTAGTATGGCAGAGTAGGATATGTCATGTTAAAGAGACATCTTCCTTTGATGGTAATTAAGAAATATAATCATCTAAGCAATTAAACATCATCTGGTTTGGAGCTTTCTGCTGCAGAGCACAGCAGGAGACCCAGTGCAGCAGTCTGCAGTAGATATAAATATGAAATGTGCACTGGAATGTTTGCATACAGATTTCCTGTTATCTGACTTTGCTACACATCCACACATTTAGCCAGAGGCAGCGAGGTCTGTGGCTCTCATCCTCTCTGGTAATGAGGCCTATTTATAGAAGTTTTTGCACAGAGGTCTTCAGTGTTTTGACTGATATAAGACCAGTTGATTTAAAGCTACAGATGAGACCAAATTCACCAGGCCAATTAATTTCTGCTGCTGTCTTTAGACACATACAAGAAGTGTTAGCGAGTCAGAAAAAATGTTGAGATCTCCTTTCCTGAGGGGCTTTTAAAGGAGATGCCAGTGACACACCCATCTTCAGACAAAGGTGCAGCTGTCCTGCCATGGGTGGGAGAGCATGTAGGAGCTTGGGACTAAAGATTTCCTCATTACTCACCCATACAATCAAACGTTCATCTGCCAAGTGACAGAGAAGGAGCCACAGCTCATAACCTTGAGCACCTTGTTTGGAGACTGAAGGTCCCACAGCAGCAGAAACATCACATGCAGATGAAAAGAGGAGCAGGACCACTGAAGGTAACACTTCTGCACCAGGTGCAAGTGCACTCAGGGGATGTTAAGTAGCCTGGTCTTCTCTGTATCATTTTGATGAGTTAAGGGTTGAGATTTTTTTTTTTTTTTAAGAGCCATATAAACTATTTGTACTCTGCAAGGAAACTCATTCCTACAGCAGTACGGAACAAACTCGGCCATGCCTTTGAGAGATGGGCAAATTTGGGGACATTTATAAAGTCGTGGTGTTCCCAGATGTCCTTCCGTCTTTTCAAAAGGAGCTTTGTAGCAGTTATTCTGTTATAAAAGAATTAAAATCTAGGATTAGCTATATCTGCTGTTAAAATTAGGCTCCACACTTGGATATGCAAAGATAGAATCTCAAGATGGGTTTTCTTATTTTAAAGTTAAACAGGACAAACAGAATTTTTATTTGCTCTCCACAAATGATCTGATGTTATATTCATGAACAGCTGGAGAAGCTGCTGGGGTAACTTTCCAAGTGCAGACCAGCCTGGATTAAGCTTGTAGCATCAGTCTGGGTACCTGTAAAGCCTCACCAGCCTTTTGCTGGAGGACCTTTAGTAAACTTTATGGCTTTGCACAGGAGTTGGGTAAGAGTCACCTACAACCACCACTGCACTGAGCTCCCCTACCATGCTCCACCTTCTACAAACAGCAGTGCTGGATGCATCACTCGTGATAGGTGTCAGCCAGGTGTGCTGAAGGGAAAGCTCCTGTGAGGGTGTTCAGGAGAGTGAAGGACCTGTCGTCCTTTCTGCTGGTGAACAATTGTTCCTGGTACCACTGGGGTTTACCACCTGCCCTCTTCACAGCTGCAGCATCTGCTTCCATCTCCCACGCACCATCCTCTCTCTTGCACGCAAGTGGGGCTACCCCAACAGCTCCTTCATTGTTTTCCTTGCTTTGCTGTGGCATAACAGAGCTGGCTGCCAAGCCAGCCGCTGTCCTCTCGCCTTTTCATAGACTGTTAGCTCTGATTTACAGATGCCTCAGCTCTTCCCTGACGAAGTCTTGGAGGACGTGCACCGCAGCTCCTTTCAGCTCGGGTACAATCCCCTTTTCTTGAGCCGCATCCCATGAATGTGCCTCTGTCTTGTGGGCCTCGCCAACAGCTGCTGCACAGCCCCCAATGCTGGATGGATCTAGTTGTTCAGTGCCTTACTGCTGATGTGATATTTTCCTCCTATGGAAAGTGAGAATGAAATTGCCTAAATTAAGTAATGACAGTAGCCTTGATAAAGCTTCCTTTCTACTTTGAACTGGTTTTGTAGTAAAACTGCCATAATTGTGTTTTTCTTCTGGGTTTACTGGCATAGGAAAGAATGTGTGATGGGGATTTTATGTGCTTACAGCTTGATACTTTTCCCATGAACTATTCAAATTAATCCCTCTTGGATTTTTAGCACCTTCTTCCCTCATCTCTGTGGAGTTGGGGACAGTCAGAACAGAGAGAAAATGCTCCCTTGAGCATGGAATTTTTAAATTGCTGATCTTAGAGGACAGACCCTTGTTCAGCGCTGGCACAATATCATCTCAGCAGGTCCAAGATCCAGCCCTTTGGATTGTCTGTGGTCCCTTTTGGTTAGGAGGGAGCACAGCTGTGAAGAAGCAAAACATGTGAGTCATGATTGGAGGGCTGCAGGAGCTGCAGTTCTCCCTTCTCCAGCCAAGCCTGGCCCTCTTCTCATCAAAATACTCAGAGCTTAATTCTGTGAGGACAAAAGCTTTCAGATTCAATGCTCCACCAATTTCTCAGGTGGATTACTCTATTCTTTCATTAAAGCTGCCATCAGATGATGTTCTCTTGGCATTGAACAGCTTCACTTACAACTCTTCTATATATATTCTAGCATCCTGGTTTGTAACTTGCTATTAAAAATGCTACCAATCATGGAGGTAGCAGTGAAGGGTATGGTTGGGACTTTACCTGGCTCTTTTTCTCTTGTTTGATCATCATGTCAGCTTGAAGAAGTGTGATCTGGACCTCCAAATATCTGCAAAACAGGAACAGTATCTACAGAGTGGCACTGATGGAGTGTTTACTGCACTTCAGTATGTATAACATACCTTCCTGAAGTAGTTATTATGCCCAGGGGAAACTCTGAAACGGTAAATTCTGGTGTTTGGGCTCTTAGCAGATTTGAAACCTCATTGCCTGCCACATAGATGAAATTTATACAGTACTGTTTTCAAGCAGTAGCTGGGGTGAAGCATTGATGCAATTAACTGTAGGTTTCTGTAGCTTTTATTGTGAAGTGCATGGAGGAGACATTTCAAGCATTACCGTAGTGTTAGTCCTTCATGTTTCCCATAATTTGTATAATCCCTGCATTGCCCTCGGCGTCTATGCAAGCCTCCTATAAAGCTTCCCTCTTCAGAAGCTTCATGAACAAGTCAAAAGAAGCATGTTGCTGGACAGGCAAAGCTTGAGAACTGACTCTCTGACTCTTCACATAACCACTGTTTATACCTATCAGTACCTTCTAAAGTAGCATGCTTAACCCTGGAGAGAATTAACCTCCTTCTTCTTCCCTCCATTCTTCCTAATGTGTGCACAGCAGGACTTCAGCTGATCAAGGCTGCAAGTAGATAACTTTGAAGAGAAGTACAATAAACCGTCATGGCTTTGTTTTTCCCTTAAACCAATAATCCTCATGATAATCCTGAAGCTCTGTTTCAGAGCAAAGTCACAGCCCTTGAATTCCTGAAGTGTTTCAGTGGGGGTTTTTCTTACTCAGGTTTGTCAAGCAGCCTGATTGCTCTAGGGAGTTTTTCGACATCGTGAGACAAAGAGATTGTTTCTCCCCAGATCATGACAAACTAGTTTTGCTGTGTGACTTCTGTTGCAGTCTTAATGAGCCATGTTTTTGTGCGCTCTGTTGCACGATGTCATATGAAGAGTGTTGGCTGCAACTCTTGCAAACCTTTAGCGGTTTGGAAAGAACACGTGTGATGAGATCTTATTTCTGTTGCACGACTGGTTTGTAAGAGCAAATGAGCTCAACCACTGCTCAGGTTTTTCTGTGCTATGGCCTCACTTGTACAACAGAGTGTCCCTAGGCTACCACATTGTTCTTGGGAAGGGCTACCATCAAGCAGCAGTAGCCATGGACAATAACCAGATACTCCAAAGCTGTGGTTTAACATTCCTTAAATATTTAGGGAAAGCAATACAGTTCTGTCAGAAGTTTTTGTGCTTAATTGGTACGAGCATGGTGCTTGCTTTGGCTGGGTCTGTTGTATTGTAAGTCCATGAAAAATCACCTTGATCATCAATTCCTTAATAAAACAAAGGAAAGATTACAGGGGAGTGTTAGCTCAGGGTTTAGCAACTTCTCAAGGGCACACAACATGCTGCATTCAGCCAACTATCATTATCTTAAATTTTTAATTCTCAAATTAAAGAAGCAGAAGCTCCCAGCTCTTGGTCCTGGTACAAACTGTCAGACTCTTCCCATGTGCCATCTTGCATTGGCCATAGTTATAGAGGCATGGGATGAGCTCTGATAGGTTAATGACACCCTTGTGACTGCCTTGTCAGAGTCTACCACAGACAAAGCTCAATGCCATAAAACTCTTGCCTTATCCTGTGCTCCATGTTAACATTTGCTGGTGTTGGTTTAAGTTACCAGCTTAGTGGGATGGATTGTGGTAGTTCCTACATGCAGTGTCATTGTTCAGTGTCACACTGCTAAATCTTAGTGAAAGCCCAAGGTCTTCAGACATTCTAGTTTAGAAAATGATTTAAAAATATTACAGCACATGGAACAGGGAAATGGATCAAAAGAGAATGGATATTTTTTAAAGGTCCTTTATGAGTAAATTCTTTGTGTTATTTTTGTTTTCTTTAGATTTTCTCAAGCAGACCACATATGAAGTTGAGGCATTCTTAGAAGCCATTCAGTTCTTCCGGCAGGAGAAAGGCCACTATGGGACATGGGAAATGATAACTGGCAACGAAAAAGAGGTAAAATAATATCTTCTGGATTTTTTTTT
>JANIJG010016893.1:49602-61217 GCA_024611175.1 Megaceryle torquata
CTGCCCTAGTCCTGCTGGCCACACCAGTGCTGACACAAGCCAGGATGCTGGTGGCCTTCTTGGCCACCTGGGCACACGCTGGCTCATCCACATCTGACTCCACCCAACACTTCCAGATCCTTTTCCACTGGGCAGTTTCCAGCCACCCTGCCCTAGCCTGGAGCATTGCAGGGAGGTGTTGTGACCCAAGAACAGGACCCGGCACTTGGCCCTGTAGAATCTCATCCCACTGGCCTCAGCCCATCAAGCCATCCTGGCCAGATCCCTTTATAGAGCCTCTGTGTCCTCAGGTAGATCAACATACCTATCCAACTTGGTCTCATCTGCAAACTTAGTGAGGGTGCCCTCAATCCCCCTGTCCAGGTTATTGATGAAGATATTAAAGAGAACAGGCCCCAGTACTGAGCCCTGGGGAACACCACTTGTGACAAGCCACCAAGTAGATTTAACTCCACTCACCACCACTCTTTGGGCCAGAGTGGTGGTGACCCCTTCAGACAGTTTTTTATCCAGTGAAGTGTATGCCCACCCAAGCCACGAGCAGCTAATTTCTCCAGATGAGAACTGGATCTCTCCAGATCAAGACGCTTCAAGTAGACAAATTCAAGAATCCAGCACATATCCCCAGCACTGATAGATGCCTCTACAGGAAATGTGTTCAGAGACCTGACATCACCAAGAAATAGAAATTGAAGAAGCCAGATTTTGATACTTCTGTACAAATCTGGGTGATGCTATCAAGAGAACCACAGAACCAGAGACCAGTTTAGTTAAAAGGGGACCTCTGGAGGTGATGTGGCCCAGTCCCCCACTCAAAGCAGAGCCAGCTTTAGGGACTTTGTGCAGTTGAGTTCTGAAGGTATCCAAGGCTGGAGATTGCCTGACCTGTTCACATGACTGTCGTCGTGGTGAAAAATATCTTTTAATACCTGTTTACTATTTCCCTTGTTGCTATTTGTAGCTGTCGCCGCCTTTCTGTGCATACATTTCCAAGAAAGTCTGTCTCTGTCTGCCCAACATCCTCCATTATGGAGTTGTAGACAGCATTAAGATCTCTCCTGAGCCTTATCATCTTAAAGCTGAGCGAACTCAGTTCCCTCTACCTCTTCTCACATGTCATGTGCTCCATCCCTTGACTATCATGGTGGCCTCTGCTGGACTCACTCCAGTGTGTTAAGAGCTGTCTTGTACCGGGGAGCCCCAGTCTGGACATAGCTCCAGCTGCAGTCCGACAAGCACTGAATAGAGGAGAATGTTCTCTTCCCTTGACCTACTGCTGCCCTTTGCTGTGAGGGCACTCTGCAGACTCTGTTGTCACCAGCCTGAACTGGTGCACAGAACTGTTGCCCAGATGCGGGACTATGCTTTTGCTGAACTTCATGAGGTTTTTGTTCACCTATTTCTTCAGTCCATCTAGGTCCCTCCGAATAGCAGCCTTGCTTGCCAGCATATTGACCATTCCCCCAAGTTGGTATTATCTGTATTCTCAGTCCAATGTCTTTTCTTTCTAATTGGAACCATCTGCAAGACCAAATTGCCAGTTAGACGCTGGATCAGAGTGGGTGATGCATCTTACTACAACCACTGATTCAAAGTTAAGTCATTCTTGAGGAAGAATACTCTGGATCAGTTGAGAAAAGTACAGCAATGACAGACCAACAACTTACTCAGAGAGAAAAAAAATAATGAGGCCATGATACCTTGTCCTCAGTTTTCCTACATTCCATCATGAATGCTTGAGGTCTAAAAGTCCCTTTGACACTTTTCTTCCCCCTGCCTTTTTGCTGTGGTGCACCTTCGTCACAGAATATCTTCTTAGGTTATCTATTTTATGTATTCTTTCTTCAAGAATCTGGAGCTCTTAGGAGGAAACTTTAACATATATGAATTCTACAATGTGAAAGTTTTACTGGTTTTAGACCAGCATTGTCTTTTACTGACAAAAGTAATTCCTTTAAAAGGTTTTCACAAACTCTTAACAGCTGTCTTATTTTAACCCTTTTGTCTCAGGATTGGGCTGGAACTAATGAAGCTTTTGGATCATGCTACACATTTTTGAAAGAACCCAAAGAGAAGGAGTAGAATTATTTGATTCACAGATTACCCACAAGTCTAGATTCCATTTCTGTCCTGTATCCTGATTTTCCTGGGATCTCCTGCTTTCTGGTTTGAATTGTGAAGCTGGTGCTCACCCAGAATAGTGGTAGAGATCCACATTGGTACAGTCATATATTTCTTTTTTGGCCAATTATCTTTGTATCAGAAGCATCCTTTGCCTGATGACTCTCTAGAACAACTTATCTCCAGTAATACCTCCTCTGGGAGGGTGTGAGTGTCCCAGAACAAGGTCGGTTTGGGGAAGCATCAGTCGGCAAAACAACTTTTCCAATGTTTTTGATCAAGTTGCTTGGTTGATATGATTTTAGTTCCATTGATTTGTACATGGCAATTTCATAATAGCACAAAACTTTAAGAAGCATCTTAGCTCAGCATCTTAGTTCATCTGTTGTCAGTTGTTGCATGGTCCCTCAAAGTCTTTCAGTGGAAGATGCTTCAAATAGAATGCTTCCCACAGGCATACCTAATAGTTTAATTCCAGTCCTTCTGGCAGCCTGGGATATCCAAGCCCTGGGTATGTTTGGGGTTGCCTGTGTTTGCACATCACTCTGTGGTGTGAGTGCTCAGTTCTCAGGGGAAGAACAGTGTGTGAACATGTCATTTTAATCTTCTGACCATATAGATCCTGAGCAACCTTGTGATGGAGGAACTTCTGCCTAACCTTCAGACCATGATCCTGCCTAAAATGAAAGGAAAGAGGAATGATAGGAAGCGGGCCTGGTTTGGTGTAAGTCTTGATGTTTGCAGAGTAGCTGTTTCTCATAGCAGTTGTCTGTGTTTACTGATTCTGATCTGTGCTTCTTAATTTGTTTGGGGTTTAGATCGTAGAAGAAACTTATGGCTTAGTCCAGCAGCAGGTGTCAGAAGGATTAAGTACCTTGAAAGAAGAATGCAGAGATTTTGCAAAAACTCTTGAAGGAACCATCCGTTCAGACATGGATCAGATTCTGAACTCCAAGAACTTCTTAGCTGGAAAGATCAAAGGTTAGTGGCAGCACAGCTGTGCTCTGGAGCGATTTTTTAAATGTTCCCTATTGTGTTGCTCAAATTACCAGATATCATTGTTTAGAAATCCTCATGCGCTTTGAAAAATCCAACCGGAGTCAATAATTTTCAGAAAACAAATGCTTTGAGCCTCTGCTTCCTTCAGTAGGAACTGATACCTGTGGCTGCTGTGCCTGTGAAAGCAGCAGGTCATCTCAAGTTGGAGCTAGGGCTGGCAGGTTTTGATTATCCTGATATGAGTTGCTCCTTCTGCTTTAATTTTTGCTTGGACAGCTTTATGGAATGAAGATACAGGTCACATGAGCATAAATTAAAGTGTAGGGGCTTTAACCTGATGTCTAGGAATACAGTGCAAAACCAGGTTCTGCTTATGTGACAAATTCACAGGCTACCAAAGAATACTTAAATCAAAGGGTTTCTCAGATGGTTTTAAACTAATGTGAAGTAAGTGTAATTTTGCTGTGAATATAAAAATGAGTGTAAAAAGCAGGCAAAACCTGAGTTGATGTTGCTTAAGCTAGCAAATAAATAAATATCTGTTAACTTAGGGGCCGTTTTGATAAAACTCAGGGTGTTCTGTTGATACCCTCACATACCAAACTGGGATGCTTTCAAAGAACTGTAGAGTACCAAGTTCAGATGCCTCCTTAAAAAATCTTGCTGGTGTTTCATTTGGTGGGGCATGGGAAAACCTGTGTCATTGTCACTCATAGAACTATAAACTCTTCTGTCATCCCACTCATCATCTTTGCAGAGGTGTGACTCCAGGGAAAAATAGGAAGTCATTTAATTAATTGTAAAGCAAATCAGTTCATATTACTTTTTTCGCTATATCTCTTAGTAGCCTAAATACAACCATTGTATTGTCTGACACTCCAGCCGCTGTTTCTGAGCCTGCCCAGAAGTGCTGCACCGAAAATATCCAGCCATTTCTCACATCCATATTAGAGGAGCTCATGGGTCCGGTGAGTTCTGGATTCACTGAAATCCGCTCACTTTTTGATAAAGAAGTTAATGAAATCATCCAGGACTTCCAGAAGACAAATGATAGCACAAAGCTAAAGGAGGTAAGACAAAAAGATATTTGGAGCCTTTTATGTTAGTACAAGGACCTTCAGAGTAGAACTTGAATGACAGCAGTATTTGCTTTCCCTGGTGGTAGCATGTTAGCACCTGGTTTTGTCATTTAGAAGGCCTTGTTGTATTTGTGCAACGGGAGTGGTAGCTATCAGAATTTGGTTTAGGGCCACTGTTATATTCTCTATTTAAAATTTGCCTCTGGTTTCTTTCTCTCAAAACCTGTTCTTCCTCCACTGGAATGTAGAACGTGGATCAGCTTATGAACCTACCATTCAATTCTGTGAAAATGGAGCCCTGCTATCTGAAAGTGAACCTCCTCCAAGAGCTCCTTCAAGACCTCAAGAGTCGCTTTAAGGTCTATCACATTGATTTTGTGATACAAAGGACACAAAACTTCATGCAAGAGGTACTGTAAGATCCAGTTTTTCCAGCTGATCTTAAAGGTCTTTTCAACCTAAACAATTGTATGATGTGAGAATGTTAGGTTTGTCCTTCTAACCTGCTTCAAAGTAATCTTCATAAAAAGCTGTGTAGGAGTCCCAGAATCAATCTCAATCAGAGAACAGATAATAAAACCTAAGAAAATCACATCTAGAAGCTCTTTGATGTTTATATTTGTGAGGTTGCATGTATGTGAGTCTTCCAGCAAAGCACAAAAGTTTTGGATGGAACATCTCTTCCCCTGAACTTTCATGTTCTGAATTCTCAGCATCTTAGCAATTGAGAAAGTCATTCTTGTAACTGATGGGGTGGCTAAAATCTACCAAATCAAGGCAAGGGTCGATTTTTCAGAAAGGGTCTTAAATATGTTTTACCAAAATGGAATGCCTCCTCTTAGAAGTTTTTTTTCTCATTAAGTAAGGCAGTTAATGTTAGAAACTGCCGATTACTTGGACACAGGTGATGTCTCAGGATGCAGCTGCATATAGGTGCTTTAACCAGCATCACTTCTCATGGTTGAAGTGACTACATCATTTCAAATGAAAAATGAGCTCCACCTCATTTTCCCCTACAGTGTGTATTGCTGTAGGCTATAATTTTGCTTTGCTTTTATTTCTTCTGGATGCCTGGCCAGAAATCTATTAGGAGCTGGCCAGAAGACCCCTTTTGATTGCCAGGTCACAAGGCAGATTTGCCCTTGTAGCTCTGTGTTGAATCCTCGTGATTTTAATCAGTAGTTGAGAAACTAAATAATCTAGTCAGTAATCTTGTGAAATTGAGCTGGTCCAGTTCTCTGGGGTGGGTGTATGAATATGGAAAGTGAGTGTCCAGCACAGTACTGGGGTAGGGTTTTCCTAAAAGCACTTCTTCTAAGTACAGCCACAATCAGCAGCCAAAGAACCATACAGAAATAAAATTCTGATTTCATGCCTGGGTCTTTCAGGGAGGACCATTCCAAAATGCTGCCAAATAAAATGTCTTTCAGTAAGGGCAGACCATGAGTCAAGACAGAGAAGTAGACAGAAAATAGATCCCATGCAAACCAAGTGGTGGTTTTTTTTTCTGAACAGAACACGAGTCAAAATTCACAATAAATAAGTTAAATGAAAGCACAAGTTGTTCTTAAAAAAAAAAAAAAAAAAAAAAAAGCTGTTATTGCTCCTCTCTTTTCTAAAAGGCTAGTATTTTCCTCATAAAAATAGTAAGTAGTTTCACTTTGTGTCCCTGGACATTTATTTTATTAATGAGTAAGGTCAGACGTGTCTACAGTTGTGTAATCAACATAAAAGAGGCATTTGGCTTAACTCAGGTAGAGGATGGAGCAGGCTTGGGAGCTTGGCATCCTCTAGTGGCCAGCTTTAGGAAATTTGGGAGCACGGCGCTCAACAGGCATAAGAAAGCAGCTTTAGTGACTTTGCCAGAACTATGCCAATTTATGATTTGCTTCACTAAAAATTGAAATTAAAAGTGAGTAATTCATATTTTAGTCAGTCTTGACTTTACACTGATTTTTTGACGTTCTACTACTTTTTCCTGTATTCAAGGCCATGCAGTGCATGAACATTTGCTGTACAGCTTTCTGATTTGTGCACACATTGTGTAAACCTCTGTCTTCTCCATTTCCATTTATAAATACATTCCATATAGTCCGATCCTACATTACCTACAAAGTCAGTCATAAAAATTGGCCTTCAACATTTGTCACCGCATCTTGTCATTCATGACAGTATTAGTAGCCAAGGAGAAATTAAAAGTACGTCTCATCTGTAAGTAGGTACATACAGATTTACAAACTGCAAGAATCAAGAGAATTGTTTTTGGTTGGAAGAGATCTTTGAGATCATTGTATCCAACCATTAACCCAGCACTGCCAGGTGGTAACCTATGTTACATAGTAAACTATGTCCCTCAGCACCACATCTCCATGGCTTTGAAACCTCTCCAGGGATGGGGACTCCACCATTGCCCGGGGCAACCTGGGCCAGGCCCTGACAACCCTTTTGGGGAAGACATTTTCCTCATGTCCAACCTAAACCTCCCATGGTGCAACTGGAGACTGTTTTCTCTTGTCCTATATAATATATGGCTGTCTACGCGCATTGACAGGGATAATCCCAAGTGATGCAAAGGAAGGCCCAGCCATATAGACAGCCTCCCTATGGATGTCTCTGTACATCTCCAATAAGAATATCGTAAAATCTGAGTGGAAACAGCTATAAAAGGCAAAACCTCACGAAGTAGGCAGATTTACCACTTGCAGAAAAATTTTTCTGAAATATCTTTTCAGAGTAGGGTTTTTAATATTTTTAAACAATCTCTGGATAACCTGAAGATATGGCAATTGTCAGCCTGACATCATTCTGTGTGGAATTATTGCACTCTATGCAATTTTTGCTGGTAATTACTCGTACTACCAGGAAAGCTACTGATTAACTACTTAAATATATATATATCTATCTGCAGGATTAATGATTATTACCATTAGAATCTGGGAGGAGTCAATGGGAGTCTTCTTATTTGGGATAATGAGTTTTGTCTATGACTTTTATATCTAGGTAATCAATCCTACTTTGTGTGACCACTGCTCTGGATGGTGCCACGAGATTAAATCTATACAAGAAAGCTACAATGCCATAATAATGATACCAAGGCCTAATTTTCTTTATTTATTGCCACCTTTCTGTGCATGTTTGCCATCAGAGACCTGAAATACAGCATAATATTTTCAGACAATATAAGTGACTCTGCTCTGAGTAAGTTTGCTGATGTAACTGTTTAGTTACTTTAGCAGGCTTCCTCATGTTGAACTCAAGATAGATGCTGAGGTAGTTTCATTTTCTTATTCTCTTGCGTTAGATAATCTTCTTTTTTGTTTCCCATTCTGAAATTCCCATTCTTGCAATCTAAACAAGGCTTTTCTTCCCCTTCTGCGATTGTTTAAAGTACTTGAAATATTTATTTGGTTTAGGCCTGTTATTCTTTCCCTGTTTCACCTTCTCAGAAATATAATTTAATGGTTATATTTATCATGCATCTTTATACATGTAGGAATTTTATGTTGCTGGTCTTTAACAGGATTTTGATTATTACTTTTAGCTGATGGAAAATGCAGTTTATACTTTTGAGCAGTTGTTCTCTCCAAGTCGCCAGGCGGACTCAGCGAAAGTTGCCACAACCATTGAAAAAGTCAAGCTGAGAGTGCTGAAGGTAAATAAAACATAGAAGCATTTCATGGGAAGACCTTGGGTTGTGCGTTTTCAAAAACAGAGAATATATTTTATGTGAGTTTGTCTCAGTATCTGAAACTATTTATCTCAGTTCTTTGAAAGAAAGTAAGTTTGAATTCATCTCAGTATTTATCACCATCCAGCTGGAAATACTGGTGGCACTTTGCAAAGCTGCTCATTTCAGGGATAAAATGTAGTTCTGGGCAGATGCTTGTAAATTTACATGTGCAGTCCCTTAAATTGCAGTTAAATCAGCCGGATATGATGCTGTGGTTATGGCTTAATAATTCTTTATTAGCTTTATAATTAGCCTGCCCCTTGAATTCATTACCCTTAGAAGGGGCAGTGCTGAAAAACTTGGAGAAAGCAAGGAGGGGTCTGTTTCTAGTCCAGGTATGAAAAAATGAAGCAAAAGAGACCCCGGAAAACTGGATTTCAGAGTATTTTTGTAAAAGCTGGAACAACCTGCATGGGAATCCAAACTCCTGAGTGCACCTTTGGGATTTACCTGTCACCAGTTCCAGGATAGCAAGAACCAGTTCCTCCTAGAAGTGATGAATAATCCCAAACATGTTTGAGCTTGTTTCTCTTTTTATCTGTTTTAACAGCAATACGATTATGACAGCAGCACTATCCGGAAGAAGATATTTCAAGAAGCACTGGTGCAGATTACTTTGCCCACCATGCAGAAGACACTCGCTTCAGTGTGCAAACCAGTAGGTTTCTGTGATTAAAAAACCCATTAATAGTTACAGGCAGGGAAGGATGAATACCTTGGCAATAAACCCTCAACTCTGTAAAGCTGTTTTCTCTCGGGCAGTCATGCAGATCAGCTGCCTGCTTGGCCAGTCGACATTTATTTTTGCCAGTTGATGGACTGGGTGGATGTGGAGCATAAGGAAGATGTCAGGAAACAGGGAAAGTGTATATACAGCTTTTTTTTCTCAAAGGTAGTCGCAGACCTTTGCCCATCCCCGTTTCAATTTTTCCCTAGAGAAACTGGGAACAAAAATACAGAGACGATCCTTGTTGCCCTTAGTCATAGAGGTAGGATAGTACTCAGCAAATGTGGCCACCAGAGTTTCCTGAAGATGTTATCAGTGTGGCCGCATCAAGGGCCAGTTGGAATGCTGTTCACCTTGCCTCAGAATAGCCTGTACCTTTCTTAAAGCCCAAGCGTATCCTCTTGCATTTTCACTCTGACTGCTGAAAGAGGAGTGCCCTGAGCCATGGCGGCCTCTCTGTCCTTCTGTTTCTGTTGATGTTCCTCAGTTCCCAGAGGCTATAAGCTCTCACCCATGGTGTGTTGCTCTTGCTGATGCTTTCCAGTTTGTTTCAGTTTTGAAACAAGTTTGAAACCAAGTGTTTTGCCAAGTTATGCTTGTGAGTCTTTGAGTATGGATTATTAAAACTTACAGCTTTGAAAAATGTATTTAAAATCACTCTGTTCTGTATGCCACTCTATGTTCTTTACTATCCTCCCCCATATTAGTTTCTTGTAGAGCATCAGCAGTGTCTTCAGGACCTGGTGTCTGTTCACAGGGGCAAGCATTTCATCACCTTGAATATATGTAGAGGGTGGAGTCCTGCGTCACATCTCTGTCATACAGGATGGAGGAAGTGGTGGTAGCACAAACTTCCCACAAGCCCTTTCTGGTTTAGTTTCCCCCAAGCCTTCTGTATTTGTGCCTCTGTAGAAACGAGCAGCCAGCTCTAGAAGCAAAAGTGAGGCACAACTGACACATGCCCAGTCAAGTCTTGACCTGTTACTTGAAAACCCCCAGAAGTTTGTATGTTGGTGCTTCTTCTAGAAGTGGGCAGAGGTCACTTAATTTACTTTTTAATAGACCACCAAGCAGCTGCTTAGTGATGATGACTCAATTATCTTAGCGATAATAACTCTAGACAGCCTGCTGCATATAAAGCAGTAAACTAAAAATGTTACACACCTACTAGAAAAACAAAACCAAACCCTGGATATCCTCCATGCTCACTGTGGATTTGCCTCCTTGGACAGTGAGTGAGGCAGTTCCTCACCAGCTCTTTATTTCCAAATTGTTTATTATGGTGCAGATGGCAATTATCTACAGTGCTTTTAAATGTCACTGTAGTGCAAGGGTGCTGTTTAATAAATGCGTAAGTCATGAACATACATGCTTCATCACTGGCTGTGTTCAAAGCCAGGCTGGACAGAGATTTGAGCAACCTGGTCTAGTGGAAGGTGTCCCAGCCCATGGCAGGGGGGTTGGAACTAGATGATCTTTAAGGTCCCTTCCAACCCAAACCATTCTGTGATTGTAGAATAATTCATTTAGACATGGTTCAAATTGTTCACCTCAAGAGCCAGCGAGGAGCATTGCAAGGCCTGCTAGATGGCATCTCCAAGGTGCTCTGTTGAAGGAGGACTCTCAGCATCTCTCATTGTTCCGTTTATGTTCCTTTCTTCTGTGCCTGTGCAGGAACTGCAGAAATACGAGCAATTTATTTTTGCCGATTACACCAGTGTGATCCAAGTAGAGAATGTGTATGAAGAGATTTTATATCAGATGCTGCTTGAAGAAGCCCTGAAAGGTGAGAACATTCTCAAGGTGACAGTAAGAACGTTTTGGTTATTGGCCATTGAGCTCTTGCTTCAGAGCTTCCCAAATTCCTACCCTGCCTGTTTCAGACCTGCCTCCCACTTTCCTCAGGACTGGTTATGATGCTACAGTGTTTTCATTTAGCTCACTAAAGATGTGTGGCAAGACCTAAAATCTGAATTATGGGGTAACTTTATTAAACTGGGGAAACTCAAAGTTCTGGCTTGGTACAAGCCTATTCCTATTAAGGTGCAGTTATGCCAACTTCATTTTCTCTTAATTCCCTGGGCCAAGGAGTGAAATCATGCTCTTATTTGCAAAGACTTGGTGATATCTAATGGCAGCAAAAATTAATTTCCCCAAAATGAAATGTAGTGCTGGATGAAGTTTCCACTACATCACTGGTGCCAGTGCAGTGCTCCCTGCAGATCGCTCTACTTTTGTGTCAGAAAACTCAACTATTCTTGATGGCATATATAGATGCATAGAATACTTGTACCTCTCTAGATCTGTCTGGCTGTCCATACCCAAGATAAAAGTCAAGCATCTGTATTTCCCCATCTCTGGAACCATTCCAGGTGATGTGGCACTAAGCAACCTGCTCTAGTTGCAGATGTCCCTGCTCAGTATAGGGAGGTTGGACTAAATGACCTTGAAAGGTCCCTTCCATCCCACACCAATCTGTGATTGTCTGTATTGCACGGTAAGTTTTAATAGCTCCCCTTAGACACTGCAGTTCAAAAGCATTAGTATAATAACTAATGCAACAAGCACACTTGCATTAGTGTACTCAGTGAAAATACTTCTGCACTGAAGCACTACCTTTGGGTATTGTGGTTCACAGAAGCCCAGCATGTTGGGAGTTGGAAGGCACCTCTGGAGATCATCTCCTCCAATCCCCCTGCTCCAGCAGGGTCACCCAGAGCAGGGGGCCCAGGATCGCATTGTCCAGGCAGTATTGGAATCTCTCCAGAGAAAGGAGACTCCACAACCTCTCTGGGCAGCCTGGGCCAGGCTCTGGCACCCTCACAGCAAAGAATTTTTTCCCGTTGTTACAAAGGAACCTCCTTGGTCCCAGTTTGTGCCCATTGCCCCTTGCCCCGTCACTTGGCACCACTGAAAAGAGCCTGGCCCCATCCTCTTGACCCTCATCCTTTAGATACTG